>JAGDQP010002286.1:55019-106929 GCA_022664845.1 Lepisma saccharinum | reverse complement strand
TCCACCTCGAAAAATAAGCAAAAGACGCCGTACTAAAACACGCGATATCTTTAGTTAATCATCATGTCGTTCCTTACACCCGGCAGTAAAGAGTGCTGTACCAATGAATTTGATTTGGTATCTGTACCCATGACACAAACAGCCATTGAATCCTCACGCATGGTCGAGTATCGGCCTATTTCCACATTAACATCAGAAGGACCTATTGAATTTGTTATTCCCGGAGACACTGCAGAGTATATTCATCCGGCATACCTCTACCTTTACGTTAAATGTAGAATTCTCCGTGGTGATGGAACCAATCTTCATATAGCAGCGGCAGGACCTCCACCCGTTGCAGCCGATGTTGTCGGACCCGTTAATAATTTCCTCCATTCGCTATTCAGTCAAGTAGATATTGCCTTAAATGATAAGTTGATTTCATCTTCTAATGGTACATACCCTTATCGTGCATATATCGAAACCATTCTCAATTATTCCGAGGATGCTACATCCACACATTTAACCAGTGCATTATGGTATAAGGATACTGCCGGTCAATTCAATACTTTAAACGATGCAAACACCGGATTTCAAAAACGTGCTTCTTATGTTGGTGGCAGTGCTCCCTTTGAAATGTTTGGACGCCTGCATACAGATATTGCAGGGGTCGACCGTATTCTCTCTAATAAGGTTACTCTTCGCGTAAAATTGTATCGTAGCAAAGATACGTTCTGTCTTATGGCAGGGCAAAATGAAAACTTTAAGGTTGAGTTAAAGGATGTTACACTATATGCCCGTCGTATGGATATATCAGCTGATTTGGCTCTTCAGCTAAATAGCTACATGCTTAAAGATACTGCAAAATTACCATTAACGCGAGTTGAAACTCGTGTACATACCATTCCTCAAAATGTATCATCATACAATCTGGATAATTTATTCCTGGGTAATGTGCCTAAAGGCCTTGTCATTGGATTTGTCTCAAATACTGCATTCAATGGTCGATATGATCTCAATCCCTTCCATTTCGAACACTTTGATTTAAATCATCTTCAGGTTCAAGTTGGCTCTAAATTTTATCCACCCACTCCCTTAACTCCAAAGTTTGCAGACCGTTTGTACCTTCAAAGTTATTACACCTTGTTTTCTGGCACTGGTATTTTCCATCAAAATGCTGGCCATACCATTACCTATGATGATTATCCTCAAGGGTATACATTATATGCTTTTATTCTGTCTCCTGCCAATACGCTTGATGATAGTACTTGGGATGTTGTTAAAGATTCTCCTGTAAATTTGAAAATTGGATTTGCAAATCGACTTCAACATTCAATCACCTGTATTGTCTACGCACAATTCGATTCCCTGATCCAGATCGATAAAGATCGCAACATTTATACTGATAATGCTATTTAAAAACATACCTTTGTCAAATACCTCAAATCTATGACATCTATATAAGGTAGCAATAACATTGTATTCACCTCAGTCATTCGTGGGACGTCATGAAAAGAAGTATTGTGCAGTTCACAGCCTTTGACCAGGGAGATGGCGAGACGCAGGATCTTGTGGTTAAAGAGCTTGCCATTGTGGATCCCGATCAAAATACGTCGCAGTCGTGGATCTTCAAACCCCCATTTCCATTTACGGAGTTACCGATAGCCTTGAAGTATACCAACGATTACATCTCTACCCATACCATTGGACTTCACTGGGATGATGGTGATTTGGCCTATAGTGATCTTAAAACAATACTAATGATTTATATTCAGGCCAGTTCAGTGTTGTGTACCTACGGAGAAACACGCCAACATTTTCTCCAACGCCTTCTTGGCCGGCCTGTAATTAACATAGAAGATCTCCAGTGTCCTAAATATATAGATTTATGTTTTCCCGTATCTTCGTGTGTACATCCACGACATCAGTTTGAAAAGTATCGATGTGCAGTGCGGGAAGCTAAAGCGTATGGACAGTACCTAAAATACTTGGACTTATCCCGTTATATCCTTCCCAAGCGTTGTCCTACGTATATTCCAACACCGATTATCGACTCAGATGTGGACTCATAACATCATTGAAACTATTCTTTATGATTGTCTAAGTTCAACGGTATTCAGTGGTGTATATGCCATAGATACTCTTCCTGTGCAAGTAAAACACCCAGCCGCATTAATAATAAATTTAAGTCCTTCCAATAGTGGCGGTAGTCATTGGGTGTGTGTATATATTAATGAAAAAAGAATCGCCGATTATTTTGATAGTCTAGGAAATTCACCTCCTAGACCCATTGTGAAATTCGTACAAAGAAACTGTAATTATTATTATGTAAATAGTGTCCAGTACCAGCATGACCAGTCTGTCTTATGCGGACTGTTTTGTATTGTGTACATTTACTTTAAAGTTCGTAATCAAAATGTATTGAATAAATTTCATAAAACCAACTTAAAACAAAATGATCATCTGGTACTCAACTATGTCAGAAAAATCAAAGCAAAAAATCAAAAATGTAAATAACTTTTCCATGTACCATGTAGTAGAGTAGTTTATTTGTAATAAAAACCTTTTACCTCTAATTTTTGGGTTTCATTTCATGAAATAAAAAGCAAACACCATATCCTTGTAGTATAGATTTATTATCATGCAAGTACAATTTTACAAATGAATTGTAGATATACCATCCATCACTTTTGATGCTTGTATCTTTAACCAAAATTGTAGTTGCATACAATTACGCAGTGCGCATGCATACTCGTGCACTGGCTGGTGGTAATTACAACATGAAGTATTGAGTTTGAAACTTAATGCGCGTAAGGCAGGACACCCTTGATCTTCAACATTCACAATGTTTTCCATGTGGAATAGTTTCTGTAATAATGTCATCTTTTCACTACCTTTGCAATAAAAGACAGAACCCATTTCACAACATTGTGAAACAATATGGCGGATGTGGGATACAGTATATCCATTCGTAGTGTCCCAGTGTAATCCGTGCAAATTGCGAGTTAACCATTCGACTTGTCTCTGATATCCAACCGGTAAATCATAACTTTCACAAGGTAATTTTACCATACAATGAAATAATAGAGTTGCATCACATGCAACTAGACAAAATTCACGCATAATGTATTCATTCGACGAAATTTTGAATCCCTGAAAATCAAGAATGTACTGCCTTGTGTTTAGTAAACCAGAACCAATAGGATTTTGTTGCTCAAGAATCAACGGTATTAACTGAGCAATACACTCTGGGTCTTTTATGAACTGATGACAAACTTTAAATAGCGTGTTTTTCCCAATATGAAAATGACCCTGTTGCTGAAAATGTTCATAATAGTCTTGAAAAATCTCAGGGTGATTAATATGAGTTTCGACATGTTGTGCGATTACTGTTCCTGTGTTCCATACATACATACACTCATGCACACTATGTAAATTACATTCACTACATTGAATTTGATTTTCTTTTAAATATGCACTTATAGTTTTCAAAATACACTTGTCCACTATATATTCGCCCTTACAATTCAAACACTGAGCCATAATTCACTACACCACAGGGTCTTCACGGGGAGCACGGTCCTTGGCACGGAGTAATGTCACCATTTCCCAGGGACACGTTCTCAATATGTGACGAATGCCCCAGTCAAAGTTTTCCTTCAGCGTAACTTCTGCTGGATGTTTCTCCAAATACAAGTGAAATAGTGTTTGTACAGTCCCTGGATCTTTCAGTATCAATTTTGTACGTTCTTCATTCAGTCTATTTATCTCGTAAGCTGAGGTATTTGGAAATGTATAGCCTCCACGATGTTCAAAGCAGATATGATTGCATGGAGTGGTACAGTTATTAAAGCACCCTTCACAGAGCATGGCATGGTCGGGAAACCAGTCCTCAATGACCGAGTATATGCAGGCTTCGTCCACCCAGCGCGGAGAGCATTTGCAGGGCTCCTCTGTGGGCGGAGTAATAACAACTTCAGTAGCACTTGCCTTCGACATAGTTACGTGGAGACTGACGACCCCATAAGCAACATATATGCGT
Source organism: Lepisma saccharinum (assembly GCA_022664845.1). NCBI lineage: Eukaryota > Metazoa > Arthropoda > Insecta > Zygentoma > Lepismatidae > Lepisma > Lepisma saccharinum. The sequence goes on along the minus strand of JAGDQP010002286.1, from coordinate 102,908 downwards.
TATCAGACCGGAAGAGTCAGGGGTGGCCGCTGTTTCCCACGGTCGCTCCCTTCAGGACCGGAAGCTCCATATGGTAGAGGTCACCAAAGGTCGGAAGAAACGTCAAAATTAAGATTAATGGGGCACAGGTGTTCAAATTTTGGTGGGGGCGACTGCGACCGGTTTAAACACCACTACTAAGGAGCATCAGAATATTAATTCTGTGACATTTGTGAATAATCTGACGCTCACTGGCATTCCCAAAATAACATTTGGGATTTTGCTATCCCCCGTTTTACGCCCCTTGCCCCACGAAGGGAACCATCCCAGTTCTAAGCCAACGCTCGACTATCTCAGCTATGTTCGTTTGGTGTGTGTTGTGAAGTTCTAGTGTGTATGTAAGTTAGAAAGTCACACTTCAGCAAAACGTAAGAACAACAATCTAACCTAGCGTTTTAACAGGTTACAGTGTGTTTAAGTGGTGTATGTTTAACCCACCGCAGGTCTACCCAAAACGAAAAATATCGAAACACCTCCTCCAAAGTAGAGAGTATCATGAACATTTCTTTATGATTGGCTTCCTAAACCTTAAAAAAAGTATAAGTACAACTTGTGGTAAAGTATCAGGCAATTAGATTTTGTCCATGAATTTAATAGTGCTGTACACTTTAGTGTTATAAAGATTTTAATTTTCTTAAAAAAAGAAAAAAAATGTGACCCTGTGTGTTAACAATATGTAATTCTTACATTTTATTTTAAGAAACTGTTTTCTTCTTGAATGCCTAATTTGAGATTTTAAAGTGAATATTTTAGGCACCTTAAAGTTCATTAATAAAACCTAAAAATATGTGGTCTACTTATGATTAGGTGGTAACGTTTTTTTTGTTTTTTTTTTAATGGGCAAGCATACATAAGTAAGTAAAGTTGCACAGTGACTGGACTTGTGTCAAAATTTCCAGAATTATTGGAAACAACGTACTACAATATTTTTGACAAAGAACTAACTCAGATACTCCTTAATGTGCAGTTATCCCCCACTGAAAATATAAATAACGTTTGTAGCAAATTAAATGCTGACCTTCTACCATACACCCAAAAATATGTCACTGATAGGTGATAATGTACGTACGTTCGCAAACATCTTTTGTCGACACACGAATTGGACGTACAACTCTGACACAAAAACTTTTGGTTTTCGTTACGTCGCTACGCAACATTCCAACCCACTTTCTTGCATTTTCGTTATTTCACATATAATTACTTAGTTTATTCAAAACATCTTTGATATTAGAAACCAAGCATCACTTATTAGACTACAATAAAATTAAGCGTGGGAATTCTTTATAGACCTCCTATAGTATTGTTTTCTTAGTAGAGCGTGTGAAATCATTTCCATAAATTGACAACAATCTATTCTTCACTAGAACATATGAGTTCAAGAAAATATCTTAGGTACTCAATATGGCCTACCTGAGCTTTGAAATTATGATACTTCCCTCTGCTCAACGTTTCCACAATACTACTGGCTTCTGTTTAAACCACTCTTTATATATCTACACAAACACAACTACCACATGCCTGAGCCTTAGATGCGTAAAGGACATAAATAAAATTCAAAACAACTAGCGCAATCTGTCGGATTTAACACATACTATAACAAATACAGCAAAAATGCCATATTGGGTCTCCGTACTTTATTTCAAATGAGCTGTATATTAATAATAGGCGATTGGTGCTTGTAAACATTCCATACAATGCGCCTAATTGCATAACAGACTGTCATCGGGGACGAAATTTCAAGTAACGCATTGTTAATGTATCAAATAAAGCATAAAAACTGCAGTATTATAGCTATGCAACTAAATAGGATGAACCAATTCTCTAAGTAAATAACACTTTTGAACGGATGAGTATAAAAGAGCTTTGTAAAAATTCAAATAGGCTATGTGCCATCATCAAAGCTTTCAAAACAACTAGAGTACTCGTAGCTATTGGAAGAAAACAGTATCCAAAGGTGAGGAAAAAGTGTGGCAGAAAAAAAGAGATGGTGTAAACAATTGACTGTTTCTCCCTTTTTCCTCAATATTTTTTTGGCTCTTGAGGAAGAAACTGGACCACTTCCAAGGCCCACGAAGTCTTCTCGCGGAAAAACGAATGATAAATGGGTGCACTCGCCGTCTGGTCTCCTTGACTTCTGTCTCTTGGAGAGTTCGTATAAGTGCACACCTCGGAAAATAAATTTCCGTATAACAAGGAGGTAGAGCCATCAACGAACAGAGCCAAGACATTCCTCTCAAGAGTGTCCTATAGGTTTCTCATTTATTTCTGTGCTTGAAGGAGAATAAAGACGGAAAGAGAACTGTATGACTCATTTCCACAGAACAGTGACATTCTGCCTTCCTTCCTATCTCTCATTCGCAGTGCAGCAGGTTTTACTAATGTCTAATTTAGCGCACAGAAAAATAGTTCTAGGTTCTATTGTTGTCTGCTATCGATCCATGATTAAGGGGATTTTGAATTTTGGAACATGTACAACAAGTATAATTTTCGCTACAATCGAGACTGTTAGACTTGTTTTATAGGCTCCAAAATTCAAAAGTCGATAAGAATGGTTTATCTAAAAATTCAATTCAGTTTCATCCGGTATATATTCATTCTGAATTTCGGAAAGCATAACGTGAATTGGAAAGTTTTTGTATTTATAAGGGTATTGTGGTCATTGCAATAATATACACTAAAAAAATAATAGTAATTATCTTATATACAACAGAAATGAATTTGTATGAGAGTTGTACTCTGTTGAGATGTTAAATTTACGGAACTATATAAATGCATGTTAAAACTTGTGTTGTATGAAAGCAATAAGTTGTTAATTCTGTTCTTTCAATGAGATAATCTGTTCCTAGAACAAGATATGTTTGGTAACAAAGTAACGCTGATTCATTGTTACTTTCGTGGTGCAATTTCCTCGTAGAATAGTTTATTTTACGTAAGAGAATGATATGAGAATATTTTGGAACAAAAAGAAAAAAATATCCTGTACTTAAAATTTAAACAAAAAAATCATTTACATATATACAAATTATTAACTTCAAGTTCGAAATCGCCCAACGAACTAAGGAAACATTTCGCTAAATCTGTGCCTATGACGGCTAGAAGCGCGTAAGTCCAATTCTGGCCAAAACATGATAAAGACAGTTTTGTAAAGCGTTTGGAAGGCTTCAAATGGTTGTTAGATTCTTGTTGTAAACATGTTAATAATGTAAATAAATAAGTGTATTATGAAGCATGTTCATTTAGTTTGTACATGAACGTAAGTAGTTTTTTTTATGCTTTCCGGAAACAATGATTTGTGACTTACGCGCTTCTAGATCTCAGGTTAAGATATAATAATGAATTTGTGAACCCTTCATTGTATAAGAACGCCCGGTCAATGGTTTTCCTCTTGTTGCCTTTTAATCAAGGTTTCCCTGTTTCGGTTCCTGGTGAGGACAGATGAGTATAGTAGCTCCGAGCCCTGTCCATAGGACGCTATCTTCACCAGATGGGACGCTTAGGAAAATCATCTTTGAATCAAGGTTAAGAAACCTTGGAGGAATTTTCGATCACACATCCGCGCAGTTCCATGAGGTAAATCTATCATAGGACAATAAGTGTTGCTAGTTAATAATAGGTAGAAATCTAAGATGTTGGAATATAATTTTAACTCTTGATAGGAAGAAATTACTGGTTAAATATTTAAAGAGGAGAAGATTTATTATATGATTACTGGAAGATAATATTCCCTAAAATAAGGAAGGTATTTGATGACCAAAAGCTATATTTTGTATAAATGACGATTAGTAGGGGAAATGGTATGAGCAATTAAGGAGGAAGCTGTATCTGATACGTAATAGAGATCGTAAGTCAGTGACATGTTTGTAACGCACATTAAACTATGTTAAAATATGATCTTTACTTCCCAAAATTTAGAATAATTTGAGGTGAGATGTCCCTCCAGAAGAGATCCCCCAGTCGTCAAAACTCCGCTATAGGACGCACAGGTCAATTATAGCTATCAGTTGGGAGCTGAGTGTCACAAGAGACAGATTACCTCATGTGTTTTCCTTTGTTTGAAAAAAAAAAAAATGTTTCACTAAAATGTCTCCATATTTCTTCCTGATATCAGTAACAGAAACATGTAACTGCTGTGTAGACGAGATTGGATACAGAAGAAATGGGATGAATCATCTCTCATTTCTGAAATTAATAATTTATTTTGCGAAATATAATGTTTAGCCATCAAATTCGAAACAGTTCATGGAAACAGAGGTTAACTTCATCTTATAAACGGGGCTTCTGTATGTTTTTCTTAATTATTTTGTCCATAGCTTTTGAACAGATGCACTAATTTTTGATGAAACATTTACATTTCATTGGTATAATGTTACCGCGGTGGTTCCATTATAGTTTCTTTAAAATACACATAAAATGAAAGTACAGAAAAACGTCAGTCGTTTTATTTATTTAGAACTCTTAAATGGAAGTACCTACTACTGCTTTATTAAATGATAGAGGTTTAATTTTGCGCCGGCTTTAAGAAGGTTGTATAATATTTACTAAATAAGATACCTTAACAACTGTCATTATGTTTTAAATCATACTTGTTTCCTATAGAAAACAAATATTGATGTATTTAATTCAGTTAAAGCTCAAAATTATAATAGTAATTTCTGTATCAGAAATAACTATATATTTGTAAATCTTTAAACGGTGATGAATGTCAGTGATGCCCACGAGACGAGACGGGACAGGGAAATGTCTATAGAAAATGAGCTTTTGTACATGTTTTCGAGACGAGACATCCTCAATTGCATCTCATGGGTAACAGTAATGAATGTGTAAGGTTGTTGAAAGTTGATAGGACATAGGTGTACCTATAAAATTTAGGTTCTTAATAGAATCCGGAAGACAGCATTCCATTCTGTGTGGTATGACGACAGAGGAATGTGCAAAATTCAAGTCAATGTGGAACCATAAAGTAAGGCTTTATGTAAACGAAAGAAGGTACAAACAGAACTTCGAAAAATGTCGAGAGAAAACTAAGATTTGCGAAAAAGCCCCGCTACGGACGAATGTTGAGATAATGAAAGGCTGAGTTAGCCAAGTGTGATCATGGTCATCTTCGGTACCAGACTACGACATTACAGAAATACCAACAAGTAAAGCCATGGCTTTGTTGATTAAGGACTTAATGTATATTCAATCTGAAGAAGGTAATATCAGCAATCAATTCTTGTTAATAAGAGCAAGATTAATACAGTGTTTGATCTTAAAATGTTCCTTAAGAATATGCAAATCCAGTTGCATATGGGAACCTGAATACCGCCAAATATAAGCACCTGGTTCTCGCCAGTTATAGCTACACTTTCGTCAATAATTCGACCATAATTAGCGAACCACAATATTGTTTTCGTGAGCAAATAAACGTAAAGCATCACTCATCCCAGTTAATAGAGCTACAAAGAGAAGTAATATTATGTAATGATACAATTTTACTTTCGTGTGTAAGTACCAACAAAATCTTAAAGTAGTCGTTCATGTTATCATAATTTTTCCATTTGTCCTTGGACAACCCTGATTTGAGAGATAGAGAAATCGGGAAAATGTTATATTAAACCTCAGTTGCCATGATTAACAGAAGGAGGCAGTAAAAGAAATGTACTTGTTCAGAATATTTATAAATGTGATTAATGTTGTTTTCTAAAAGCTCTTTCCCATCATTAAAAGGTTGTCAATTGAAGATCTTTTTCGAATTTCCAGGCCTTATTTCTCGTTCTACCACCGTTGTTAAATTGCTCCAATTTTTGCCAACTAGTCAGAGCATTCTACAAATTAATTAAATGTTGGGATTTGAAATTGAGTTTCTGTTTAATTGATGACACCAATCTGCATACTTGACAGTGAGTATCATTTTCTCTTCCTTTCTTATTTTATTCTTTTATTTACAGCCTGATTCTTCCCATTGCAACATTTATTTAGTTCTTGTTCTCTTCATTTAGAAGGCAAAGTTAATATCGGCGGTGTTTTCACCTGTCGTGTTGTAAACGAGAGAGCTTTGGCATTCCGCCCGCATCCTTTCAAATGTATCTGCTTCCCCCGTCTTCGTCCTTGCTTTCGCTTATTTTCACTCGGTTCTCCCTCCCTCATGCAGTTTACCATCAAACGAGGAGATTCCGCAACTCGAGACAACATTTGTTTAGTCTCGTGTTTTGGTTGTCGCTTACCAACTGCGTCCATCTTCAAGCTTCCAAGAAACGGGAGCTCTTTTATAGGAGGACTAAACTGCTTGCTTACTGTGAGCTCTCATCGGCAGAAGGAATTTTTTGGATAGTAGAAAGCATGTGTGGCGGTCTGTCTCGTTTCATGTTAATGTGTTAGAGTGTTCTGCATCAGGTCTCTTCTACCTAACAGGAATGGATCGTCAAAATATGTACACTGTAATGCATAAGGTTTTCACACTGTAAAAATATAGTACAATTATTTTTACACTTTTTTTTCGATTTTGAAGCAGATTTCATGCTTATGTAGAAATTATAACATTTTGACTATCAGCTAAAAAAGAATTGTTTTTAACACATTAATTCATATCATCTAGTTCAGGGTTTCTCAACTTGGGGGCCGCGACCCCTAAGTTGGTCACGAGGGAAGGTGATAATATAAATTTAACCAGGGTTTTGTAGGTTAAAACTAATAAATTTCGAAGAATGTATTTTATTTTGCTTGCTGTTTTTAATAATTAGTAAAGATAATGTAGTTTGTTGAATAGTTTTGGATAATATAATTAGGATAGTTATTATAAATACTGGAAATAAACTGTTATGTTTTGAAATGAAGACAAATATTACACAAAATAAGATAATTATGGATCTCCTGCTAAATAGCGTGATGAATGGGGGTCGCCGGATAGAAGGCATGGTGAAAGGGATTCGCAGGATGAAAAAGCTTGAGAAATGCTGATCTAGTTCATTAAGCATTATTCTGCTCGCTTTGCAAAATTATAGTATTGCCTTTCTTCCTTCGATAATTGTCAAAAATCAGAAAATATTTGAAGGGGAAGAATCTGGAAGGAGGAAGGAAATAAACGAAGAATCTGAAGTCTTGTTTCAGATTCTTAACTTAAGAGACTTCTAGAATTTGCATTAATTTATGGATTTTAGACAACTTTGGATTAGGCTGGGATAGCTTAGGAGAGAGAATATTGGAAGACCAAGGACTACTTTGAAGGTACCATGCTACCATTAATCTAGTCGGTTCAGACATTTTATCCTGTACCATTTGATTTGTCTGCTCAAGGAAAATTCTAACACTCTTCAGAGGCCAGTAAGATATTTCTGTTACAGGCAGATTAATAAAAAAGTTAATATTTTTTGTGTCGATTTTTAATGGGCTATATATAATAGCAATAATGAAGGAAGTGATTTAAAGTATTGTAGTAACAATATAAAAAGAACAGCCACAAGGTTGATAGATTAAAGAAGTTACCAGTTATATTACCTTTAACTCCTGAGTGGCGGCTTATCATCATCAGTTCAGTTTGAAGCACTCGTTCCTTGGCAAGTTGTATTAAAACAGCGATCCTTCAGATAACATTTTCTGCCTCCTCACGTGTCATCATCAAGACTTGCCTCCTTCTCAGCCTTCTGGGATGAGAGCTACCTGTTTTCCATTCATAGGACCGCCACGCGAGCTCTAATTGAAAATGATATTGTGTATTCTTGACGCGTTTAAAAGGTGATGATGAGGATACCTGCGGAGATATAGATCTCGTTAGCTGAAGAAATGGACTCCTGAACATAATGAAGGAACATGTTTCCTGTTACTTATTTATGTCCTGTTGTTGTCTTTGACTAAACATTTCCTTGCAATAATCTTGTTAATGTCTTAATGTTTTATTTTCTTTTCAAGTTCTTTTCCCATTAGATGGTTCCAATGAACTCGTTGGATATAATGACAGTGGTTATGCATTTATAACTAAGCAGTGTCATAAAATAGCATTCTTCACGGAGAGAATACGCTGTTGAAATACAATGTAGACAGTGCTTTTTTCTATGGTGTTTTAAACCTTTCAAAATTATTCTTCCACACATTAATAAATAATTTGATTTCGTTCTTCATATTAGAAACAAAGGACTCCTACTCTATTGATGACGTTGACTAGTTATGTTCTACATAAAGATAAAAATCTGCATGTATGGATGAATGCACGAAGGCTATCCGGATATCAACGTCAGCTTGGATGCTAAAAAGAAACAAAATACAGATGCAGAAGTCCCACCATAATTCAGGAACTTACAGTACCGTGGCAGCAGCTTTTACATATCCTAATCACAGAACAGTTCCATCAGACTCAGAGCTGAAACCCGATCATTTTTGGTGACCGGGACATAGGTGATCCTGTGACCCGAATCACTCGGGACCCGATTTTGATCCAAATAGCCAGATTGACTGTGACTTGGCGACCCGATGATCCAATCTTGTCCCAATTGATCCAATGGCTCAATCTTGACCCGGTGACCTTGTCTTGTTCCTGCAGTGGTTTGAATCAATCAATATTCTAATTTGGAAGAATTCTTGAAAAGTGAGCTTTTGTACGGGAACTTCATTTTTGAGAATTTTAAAAGATTTTAATGCTTTTATTTCACTTAATACTTGAAACATAAAATTCTATCAGAATAGCCTTTCCGATGATGCAGGGAGGGTAGTGTATCTCCGGGAGTATTCTTGTTCTTTCAGGGGATATGAGACTATTTCCATGTGTTCTAGGCTTCGGATTTTTAGGTTCTAAAAAAGTTCAAATTAGGATTTTAAAAAGTACATTTTATGATTGTATAGGTTTTTAAAATAGCGTTTAGGAGTTTATGTTTTATATTACAAAAAAGCACATTTTAGTCCTACATTTGCTTACATTTTAACATTTTGTTTATTATGCACTTTGAAACAGCATTTTTTAAAGCATAGCCTGTTTATTACTTTACTTTTCTAGAACTACAATGAACCTAAGATATATATAGGAGTGGCACTGAACAACAAAATATTTTGAAATATTCTCTGGTGTGAACCTTTTTATATCGTTTGTCAAAATCCTCTTAAATGCGAAAAAAAAACTGCATTCTTTATCACATGATGTAAGAGATGCATATTTCATACTGACAATTTAGGCTAATTTAGGTTATAAAAGCTAATTTAAGATAGTTAATGTCCTAACCTCCAAATTAGGACATTTAACGTCCTATAAAACTATTATCCTTTGGCTCATAGCAACTTAAAATGTAAAGAAAACACTAATTTCTCCATTAACTATGCAGGAATAAAATAGGATCAAACCTAAGAGTCCGAAGCCTACTTATTATTATTGTTAGGAAATTTTCTGCGTCGTAATTTTCGTGCCCTCGAGATAACACCCCGTTACTCCTGAAAGAGACATTGTTCAAACGCGAAAGTGTTTGAATTAAATCTTTGCTTTGCCTTCTGAGTCATCGGGTCAGACCTGGTCTCAAGCATGAGACCCTGTTCAAAACTTGACCGGTGACTCATTTCAGCTCTGCTCCAGAATACCCAGTGACAGCATATCGACAGCGTGCCTTCCTGTACAAAATCCTTCATAGAACTGTACACACAACACAATCCTAAGGTTTAAGCCAAAGTTGCCTCAAGGCTTCAAAGAAAATTCAAATTCGAAATTCAAACGACACCATCGACAATCTATCTCGACGCATGCACAGATGCTCAATTGTAACCCCTCTGATGGACTTCTAAAAGTTAACTGAAGAGTATGTGAAAGAAGCCGTTTCAAAATTCTAAAACTTTTGTGAATTTTCGCAAATTATGAAGATTATTCTGTGTGGAATGATCGCAGATAGATTGGGTTACCGTCGCTCATTTACACGCTTTATATTAACTTGCTCTGTAATCATTTCAAGTACAAATCTTGTAATTGATTTTTAACTCACGTTCCATCGTCCCATTTCTTTGAAATTTTCTAAACTTGCTTGCTTCCTATGACAATACAATATTCAATCAGTAGATATACGACACGATAATCCAATTAACTGTAATTGATTAATTAATAAAATAATTGGAAATTATCCTTAAATGCACGCAACGCGGCAACTATTCTGTAAAGTTTGGGTTGCCTATATTGCAGGGATTTTAATATTCATCTATTATACATAAAAAATTAATTAAAAAAAGGATTCTTAAAAAACACCCTTTTTAAAGATGGACTAAAAAGTACAAAAACAATAAATTTATGAATCGGAAAATAAATGCGTGGGTGCTCTTTCATGCCTTATCATAAAATCATAATGTCTAAGAGCACCCACGCTTTTATTTTCCGATTCATAAATTTATTATTTTTTATGTTTTAGTACATCTTAAAAGCCTTTGTTTTTTTTAAATCCCTTTTTAATTAATTTTTTATCGATGCAATCAAAAACCTACTGAGTACCCTGACTACTTCGTTCTGTGAGAAGGTGTGTCTGTATGTACGTATGTAAAAGTTGGTGCCTTGGTATACAACAAATGGTTGAATTAGAATGGGACTCTGTTTATAAGTATTCTACAGTTACTTACAAAAGTAAATGGAGGTTGGATGTATAACAAATAGAAGCGATTTCCACCATGAGAATTGTTTCACTGTACGCCTAATAGTTAGACAACCAACATGACTGTACAAATCTGCACGAAATCCAGGATATTCCTCCATTTGGAGCAACAAATATTTAGCAGGTGAGCATCGCTTAGAGAACCACGAGATAGATAGACAGAAATGCCGTTCTTGTCTTGTTCAAACACACACGCACAGAGAGAGAGATAGAGAGAGAGAAAGAAAGAGAGAGAGAGAGAGAGACAAAAAAGAATGGAAGAAGACGGGTAGTGAAAAAACAGAGGTGAAAACAAGGAAAGAGGGAAAGAAAAATGGCGCAAGACATGGAAATATATGAAATTTTAACGCTTATGAATACACAGTCTGAATCTCTCTTTCGTAACGTCGGGCATCTTACGTAACGCATGCACTGTCAATACAAGTTTGTCAGGTCGACTGGCCAAGACATTGGCTTCTTAGATGAAAGTTCCCGGGATCGAGTCCTCCTTTTTCTTGTTTTTTTTTCTTTCAATATATATTTTTATTTGTTCATATTTATTATTTAATAATTGCTAGGATGTATATAAATAAGTGATTACTGCTGAAAGCTAGAATGTATCTGAATGCACACTCAAATCGCATGGGGCGCGCTCTCATATACAGTCACATGATAAATTCTTCAACTTGAACCCCATGAGTTAATCATGCATGAACAAAATTATTCTATCTTACTTTTTAGTATGGTTTCTTTAAAAAAAGGATGTCTTTACAAAGTTCTTTTTATTACGACTGTCGCGACCGTGTAAATGAACAGCACAAAGATTGGGATAACACAAAGATAATATTAATGTTATATCTAGGTTTATACCAAATAACAGGTGGTAGAGAACGTTAACATCACATTTGCTTATGCCTACCGCTAACCGGAGGCTGAGCCCATCCGCGGCTCAGCGCCCACCTCCCTTTGAACGCACCGTGCCCCCCCCCCCTCCTTGCACAACTCACTCTGTGTGCGTCCAGACACATCCTAGCTTTCAAAAGCAATCACTTATTTATATACATCCTAGCAATATTAAATAATAAATATGAACATATAGAAATATATTTTGAAAGAAAAAAAATAGATGGAAAAGTGTTGTCCCGGGTCGGACTCGAACGCGGGATCTTTCACTCAAGAAGACGACATCTTGACCATAGAATGTGTTGCGTAAGAAGCCCGGTCACGTGTCTTATTTTTTGTTATGTTCTACCACTTTAAAACATCTGAAAAAACTCATGGTTATAGATCAAGTAAAAATACGAAACAGAAACTTATATTTTTTCGAGCCAACTGTTGTCTTAGTTTTTCTAAAATTCAATTTTCAACATAATTTGCGCCAACATAATGAAACAATTAGTATCTTGTATGTGCTTGAAAAAAAAATGTTCAATTTAAAAAAAATGTCATTGTAGATGTAAATGCGATTGAGATATCGCAATTCCGACTGAGAATTCCCAAGATATTTCCTCAGTTATACCAGGCAAACGCTGTGCTGGTGCCTATAAAATAGACCCTGGTCATCTACCTTCGAACACACTCTCCCAACCCTATCCCGGTCTGAGCTTCAGATACCTAAAGTCATTGAAATAATCCTTACAGGATGCTTTTACACCGCTTAAACGACATAAATCAATTCACACATGCACACAAATAATATACTATAGATGTGAATATATGAATATAATATATTGGGTGTCAGGAATAGTACGGCACCTCCCGCTAATTCTTTATTGTCAATGGTCAGTGGTACAGCATTGGCGTAGCATTCAGAAGGTCGTGGGTTCGATCCCAGCGGCCGACCATCCTGACTGAGGTTTTCCCCGGGTTTTCCTCAGTCACACGAGGCGAATATTGGGAATTTTTAATTAACAACAGTCACCGATTCCTGTCCACCCCCTGTTCCTAGTACATCTATGCATGCCCCAACGTAGGTTGATGTAGTAGGAACAGGAGGTGGACAGGAATCAGTGACTGTTTATAAAAAATTCAGTTTGTGTAGACGGTATGGTATTGGGTGCCAGGAGCCTATCAGAAACCAGATAGCTGGCTCGTTAGACGTTGTCATGTTTATTAAATTCTGTGTGCCTGTTCAACCCAAGTAGTTAGTTAGTTGATGAGACTTTTAGACGTGTTATTTTTTTAAATTAAAACATATTGATTTGCTCAGCTTTTATTTTTTAATCTGAAGTATATAAAAGCACAGCTTTGACATGGAAAATATACTTGTTTCGTTATGAAATCGGATACCCGCAAACAAAGAAAGTTTCCAATGAAGACTGTGTTCTTATCTTCAGAAACAAGTCTCGCTGGTCTAATTGTTTCGTGCTGGCCTCTCGTGCCTGCGGTCGCGAGTTAAACCTTAATGAATCCAATTGTTCTTTTTTAATTTATTTCATTTTGATTTTATTATTATTTATTATTAATTTCATTTCAAATTATTTTTCAAATAACATTTCTGCTTCTACTTGTGAGTTTCTTCTACCACGATATATTAAAATTGAATTTAATCTATATATTCTGTAATTAATTTGAATTTGAATTACACTTTGAATTGACAATGAATTTTAATTTTATTTGTTGCCTTTAGGCATCTAAGGCTCAAGGAGGGATAGCGAAGAGGAAAGGTGTCGGCCAGGACCTATGTTGATGGTATCATCCTGGTGTTTGTTGGGGACAAAATATGGAAAATCTCTTTAAGGTTGCCACAGTGTGTGAATTAACGTAATTTTACAGGAGGATGATATGTTGTTGATGTAAAAATAAGTTGATGAAATTAATATAATGCATTATACGTACTCCCACATGCAGACTTGCAGGGGAAATTTCCCCCTCATCTCTCTGTTAATTCGCGCAATGGGTTTCCGTATGTTTGGCGTAACTGACTTCTGTGAATTCAAGTATATTTTACAAACTTAGAGGAGTCGTAGAATTAGCGTTAAATTTTTCGCTTACCAGAGCTTTTGTGAATCTCTTCCAAAATCCAGTATCAATTTTGTCAAAACGTGTCACGATGTGTTCACATTTATTATTAATATTTGTTTTCTTGCATTTTAGAGACCATGGGTTAGTGGAGGCTAGGTAAGATAAGGTTCGCACACACAGATAGAAATGCATTTTGAAAAAAAAAAAACGAAAGTGTACAGATGCATAACCGAACCTGACCGTACCTAACATACCGTAATCCATGGCCACTAATCTAGGATAATCTACTAGAAATGCAATATAGCGATTATTAATAATAAATATGAAGAGATTGAAATATATTTTTCAGGGGAAAAAATACTCGGAACCGCCGAGATTCGAAGTCGGGTTCTTTCACTCAACAAGCCGACGCATTAAAAATTTAACCAAGTTCGGAGCTTGCAAGTGGAGATTTCGAAGTTGTATTGACACTACACATGTCTTACGTAACAATGCTACGAAATGTCATTCAGGCATGCATAGCTGTAGTCCCAGAATTTTCACAGGGTATACGCTGAGTTTATGAATCCTTAAACAGAGATCATGTTTTCATTAAATATAGGAGGGAATAAGTTAATTTCTACAAAAACAAGAGAGAACGCCAAATACTTCTAATGAGAAAATAACAACAAAATTATATGCACAATTTATTGCATTGAAGGAATGAAAAACAAGATTGTTGCGACTTTTGCGCAACTACAAAGCATCTATATCAGTTCAAATTCAGTTACAATTCTTTATGTCGAATTGTCGACTCTGAAGCCAAGGGATACAAGTGACATTAACGAATAAAAACGTGCAAGGCAATCTGTGTATGATAGACCCGAAATATGTTAAGGTCCAAGGTTTCTTTGCATAAAATATGACAGTTTTGTGTCACATATATTTCGGGTTATATTTAAAAGATTACCCCTTACTTCTTTCTGTTCGTCATCTCTCACTCGTATCCCTCGGTTTCTGGAGTCAACACACATAAGTCTTACTTGTTCCACCCTTTATAAATCTATTCAGTATAGTATGCTGGGACTTACTCCATATATCGAAAAGTCAAACTTCTACCTTGCTTTTGAACAAATAAGTCAAATCTCATATTGCTCAAGACCTGCACACAAAATATCTGCTCAAATTGACTGTATACATTGTCCGCATTTCTACTAAAGTATAAATGTAGCAAAAAGAAAGCAATAATATACTGATCCACATCCTGTATCGTTATTTCCTTTTCTTCTTCTCAACATTTATTCACGATGAAGTGGACGAATGTCTCATTTCAGTATTGACAGAAATTGTCATGGCGTCACACTTGGCTACTTGTAGGTAAAAAAACACGATTTTATCGAGTGTGCAATAAACAAAACATCGTACTTGACTTACCTAACCTCCACGTGTGCTTGGTCACTAATTTTATTAAATTTTCTAATACGTATACAGTAGTTATTTTCCGTGAAGAAAAAAATATAAACAAAAACACACCAGGATTCGATCCCATGTCCTTCGCATTAGCCTTCCGACATTCTACCAATTCACCTAATTGACAACTGGAAGGAAGGAGCTGCTTGGTACTCTCATATTAGTCATTATATGCAAGGAGCTAAATGTGAAGTCATGGCAATTTCTGTCAATACTGGAATGAGATATTCGTTCAAGTGGAAATAAAAGTATTTGACCGTAGTAATATCACCGGAACAGGAAAGGTAATTACATAAATAAACGAAACGAAAGTAACTGGTATACGTATCTTAGCAAAAGGTATACGACGTAACTCGCTGAGATTATCGACTATCGAGTTTAATGGCTGATTTAACAACACATTTGTTATGGTCTGTGTAGCTAAGTGGTCAGCGTGTGAGACTCTAGTTCGCAAGGTTCTGGGTTCGATTCCCAGTCTGGATTTCAAAATATTTTCTGAAAGAAATTAAGCCCTGTAAATGATGTTCCCGATTGCTACTGAAAGAGATTTATCCGATAAAGGAAGAAACACACAAGACTGAGAGAGGAGGAAGGGGAGAAAGACGTAGACTTTGTATCCTTAAGCGTTCAAATTTCATTTAGTTCCATGTCTTCCGCTATTTTTATTTCCCTCTTTCCTTATTTTCTCCTCTTTTTTCGCTCTTTTCCCGTCTTCTTCCATTTCTCTCTGTGTGTGTGTGTGTTTGAACAAGACAAGAATGGCATTTCTGTCTCTCTATCTCGTGGTTCTCTAAGCGATGCTCACCTACTAAATATTTCTGGCTCCAAATGGAGGAATATCCTGGTTTTCGTGCATATTTGTACAGTCATCTTGGTTGTATAACTATTAGGCGTACAGTGAAACAATTCTCATGGTGAAAATCGCTTCTATTTGTTATACATCCAACCTCCATTTACTTTTGTAAGTAACTCTACGTAACTCGCAGGGACATTTTCACTCTAGGAACTATTTCATATTAAGTGATTATTCACATATTCTACATCTTTATGCAACCTGCACAACGTCAATATTGTTTTGGCTGCATATAAGGAAGGATGAGGTAGTTTGTAACATGGAAGAGAAAAAGATGGAGATCTAATCATATTAAGGTTGTTGGCCGAGGAGGAGAAGGAAGGGGGAACAGTTTCATTTGTCTCCGTTGCAATGAGCGCGTATAGACAGTGTTTTATGATAGGAAAATATAGAACCGTAAATAAATTCCTGATGATAGATGCTTTAGATTTCACACATAGAATGGAGTTTTCACTATCAAATCGTAAACAACAAAACATTTAGAATTCTTGAATTATTTCGGGCTGAAACATCACAAGATACCACCAGCAAATCTACATATTATGTATTAGATCTGAGTTAAGTTAAAATTTCTCTCATATTTTGAAATGGTATCTGTCCTTTATTTTCTTCAATAACTTCATTTTATCGAGCACGGATAGAAAGAACCGTTGAAAGCCGAGACAGGTCTAATAACCAGGATCCTACCGCGGTCCCTTTCTTCCAACCCAAAGGATACGACTTTGTCCTAGACACGAGTGCGACTGCTCATAATAACCTTTTCTACTGCCTATAACTACGTTTTTGGACCAAACGAACGACTTATCATACGAATAAGATCGCTAATAAGAATGAGATTCCATAGAAAGTGCGTCGAATGTGTTACCTATTACGCTATCATGGTGATATTGATAAAATGTGTTATCGCATTTTCAATCTTTTTTTTAAGTATGGGCCTACTGGATATACCCATGTCTATCTCTCCGTCTCTGCGGCTTTGAGCATATATGCTTATGTCCCAGAAGTAACGAAACCCGTACCTATTTAACTATTAAACACACTTTGAGATACCGTTCTTGCACTAAAATATAGCCCTGTACACTAAGAAATTTTTAAGGCATTAGAAACATCATTGATGAGAGATGGCTATGAAAGGAGCTACCAAAGATTTTTTTTAACAATACGTACATATTTCTCCACAAAACTCATGCACGTAACTGAAAGCAACATTTGAATCAATCAATGTTAAAAGAGAATATGTGCCCTTAAAAATCCATAGCATAGATCACCTTTTAACAATGACTGATGCCACTAGAGTATCTGCATGACTGTTTATCGAACACGAGGAAGAAACTTCAGATCTAAAAGATTAAATGATTTGTGAATGGGGTAATAAAGCTGTGCGTAAAAATTTAGATCTTGTCAATAGTAAATTGATTCTGGCAACACTTCTAGTGGGAATTGACAAGTGTGGGATGTGATTACCTGTTTCTATCTCACTATGATATTTTAATCAAAAAAGTACAATATTGAAAATGTAGTGAAAAAAAATAACAATTTGACAATATCCGGAAACCATGAAATATAAAGGGAGAGTTCTGATGTCAATTGTTAATTGCATGAAAATAGTGAAAGGCACGATAATTGTTTTCTCATTTTACTAGGGGTGCCGAGTACGGACAAATTGTTAATTTTTTCTGGATATTTTCAACTTTGGCCCCATTGTTTCAAGAAATAACATAATTACTGAGTTAGATAGGTAAAGTACACCTTCTATTATCACTCCTTACCAACAACGTTGCCATAGTTCATTGTAATATTGAAAAATAAAACTACACCTTTTTGGAATTCGTTACTAATATTCCTGCGCAAAGCTATAGCTTTACAGTAGATAAGTGTTCCTGATGTTAGATGAGCAGTCATGCAGGTTCTGTAATTACATCGAGAAATATTTTAATAAGTTACATAACTTAGTTTTGTGCAAGGACATTGATAGTTTGTTTACAAAATCCGGCTCTACCAACATTTTTCACAGCAATGTGTAACTGATGATTGATGTCTTTTTGGTTAATGTCTAAAAAATTTCTCAATATTTCGGATCAAAATGACGTCTGTTTGTGTTTTAGTTTCATGAATGAATGAATTTTATTTATGGCCTTCAGGCATTTAAGGCTCAGGTCGTGTTTTAGTTTCATAGTTGCGTGCTAAGAAATATTAGATTGTATTACTTTGGAAAGACCCGGTATAATAATAGATGTGCACTGTAAAAATATACCCCTTTTGTCCATTTGTCTGAAGTTATTTTAGTTTTATGCAGAAGGGAAAAATACACAGAAGTGTCAGGCAGAATACAGTACCAGGAAAGCTTTCTGTAAGGATAAGGAACAACTTGTACAACTTTTGAAAACAAAAAATCCTTTCAGTGCATTTTAAGTATACAAGTATGTAAACAAGTTGATTTTTACAACTTGGATTACATTGAAAAGCGGTTCGGTTTCCTGATAAAGAAATATAGTGAACTGAAACGGGGATAGAACCCAAGTCATCCCAGTGATAAGTCTTTACCTCAACCAACTACACCCCAATCGTCCATCACCTTTATCTGTTGTAAATTAAAAAGAACTCTGATGCAAAATTTAGTAAGCCTGATTTTAATAAACACATACAAATCAAAATACAAGAAGTAATAAAGAAAGAGAATTACACAATAAATGTATAATATTCATCTTCAGAAAAACATACTTTGGGCATCTTTTGTACACTCTGTGCGCAAGTAGCCAATTCCATAGACTTGTACAGAATGTGTACTCCAAGTACATTTTTATAGCATATGGGTAAAAACTAATCACATGTCAACTTTTGCAGATGAAACACGTATTCGAATATATTTTGATATTTTATTAAATCTCTCTAAGGCACCAGCACAAAATACTGAATAGCTATTAGGTTACATGGCTAGGATCATAAGCCAATTCAACATTTAAATGTGCTGAAGTCTGACCATAATGACGTGTTCGCTGGAAGTAATGCAAGAAAATGGCACTCACTTATCAAGTAATTTTGGTCGGACTTCTAAATATCTCTCACACTTTCAATATTTCAGAAATGTAAAAAACAACTAATTCTATTGTAATATACACTACATATGGAGAAGGAGAGAAAAGAATATCTAAAGAACATTTTCTCTTTGAGAAAAAAAAAACTTATTCCCAACAATGATTCAGCAATTTCTTTTATCTTTTTGAAGAAGAAAGCTTCCACCATTGTTTCGTTGTTAACAATAGAACTTCATTTTCAGTGGACACCTTGCATACGAATTCCGGCGCAAGTTCGTACAAAAAAAAAAAAATCAATAATAATTAAAGCAGATGATGACGCAGGAAAAAATGCCAAATTAACACGAAGATACCAAAATATTTTTTTTTCGAAAAAGAAGTCAATGTTGGCAGCATTAAACTTTCCTTTTTCCAGTGTTGTTATAGCTCTTATATAGGTAAAAACAAGTCAGAAAGATCAGTGTTTATAAGGTCCATATTTGGCCCTACGAAATGGAGAAAAATAAAGTGCTTTTGGTAACTTTCTTAATTTTCCTAAATGGAGCCAAGAGTCCGTAATTTGTATTTTTTTCCTTATTTAATGCGTTGTCTCAAAATCTAGGGAAAATTCGGAATTTTTTTATTCTTCTGTCAATGAAACATAGTGATAATTTGTTGAAGCAACTAATCACGTTGACACAACAATTTCCCTTCCAGTATGTAATAGAGCACCTCCATGATCTGTATTATTCTAGAAAAATAAAGTGCTGGAACTATTGGTTTATATGAAATTTGGAATTTTGTGTTTGTAGTGGAGCAAGAACGGATTTCATACTCTGCTTTGAACTCAGATCTTATATTGAACACATCTTTTCTACACTTTCGTTTTCAAATGTTATTGTTGTCAACATGAAATACTAAAAGACTACAGTGTTTATTACAATGTACTGCCATTCAAATTTGAACAGAGCAACGAAGAACGTCGGTTTCAACACTTTGCATAGGAATATTTCACCTAACATATCTTCGAAAGGATAAAATAGCAAGGACCAAAGGCTTCAAAGTAGTATGAAACGCACACTAGTACTCCTTTAAAGCAGTGTTAACACATCTTCCATTTGAAAATCTCCATTCAAAAATCTCGACTCAAATCTCTGATAAACATATGGTAATAGCCTATATTTTCATTCTTAGAGATCAAAAGAGTTTCAGGCTTTTGACCCCATCTAGAATAATTGATACTATAAATTACTATGATATAGTTCACTTGCGTACTTGTATTGGAATGATTGTAAGCATACTTGAGCATATTTGAATATTTATCTGGATTGTCGTAGTAGTTTTCGAAAGAGTGTGGAGCGATTTTTTTTTTTCGGAATTCTAAATCGTTCCAGTAATGAAGATGTGTCTCAGCGACCCCATAAGCAGAGTACGGATAGGTAATAAATACGTCAGATAGTTTCAAGTTTCGCAACGGATTGAAACAAGGCGATGCCTTGTCATCAGTACTGTTTAACATTGCGCTAAAATATGCGATTTTAAAAATTAAAGGGGACAAAAAGGGACTATCATTGAATGGTTTGAATCAACTGTTCGTATACGCGGATGATGGAGATTTAATAGAGGACAATATAGATGCACTACAAAGCAACACCGATGTCTTAGTAGAAGCGTGCGATGAGATAGGTCTACATGTAAACATAGATAAAACAAAATACACGATAACAAGCCGAAACACAGGGAATGAAGGAAATAAAAACATAAGAATTAGGGATGAGGTCATAGAGAAAGTAAACAAATTTATACTTGGGAGGATACGAAGCAAAAATGAGGTCACGGAAGAAATAAAAAGTCGCTTAGTATCGGGGAACGCATGTTTCTATTCAGTCCAAAAACTTCTAACATCGCGATTAATATCAAGGAAATTGAAATTGAAAATATACAGAACGGTTATTCTGCCGGTAATACTTTACTGTTGCGAAAGATGGAGTACGACCCTAGCAGATGAACATAAATTACGTGTGTTTGAAAATAAAGTTTTGAGAAAGATATACGGGCCGAAATGGGACGAGATGACTGGAGAATGGAGGAGACTGCATAATGAAGACTGTACGATTCGCCAGATGTAAAAATAATGAAATCACGACGACTAAGGTGGGCAGGTCATATAGCTCGGATGGATGAAAAACGAAGAAAATATTTTATCCTGGTTGGAAGGCCGGATGGAAGGAGACAATTGGGAAGATCGAGACGTGGTTGGGAGGACAATATTAGAAGAGATCTTCGTGAAGTAGGTGTTCGTGATGAAAATTGGCTTGATATTGCCCAGGATAGAATCCAGTGACGAACGTTTGTTACTGCGGCGATGAACTTGCGAGTTTCATAAGCCATAGAGTTAGTTAGTGTGAAACGATTAAATTGACAGGACTGATGATATATGTATGCGAACATATATGTCCCGAACCAAACCTATTTTTCCTTCTAACTTTCTTTTCTGGCCTGCGCTGCTCTTCAATTCACCGAGAGGTTATTTGCTCTGGGAGCGAGAACGATGTTAACTTGTTGATATTGAATTTTCTGTTAACTTTAAATAGAAAATATTATTAAACAGTTTAGAATTACAGCACAAAATAATGTGAAGGCACAGCAGATTTCATACTGTTGTAATTTAGGCCAAGATTTTGCTCAAGGCACGATCCAAAATGGTGGTATTTGTTTCGTACACATCATTTTTAGGAGCGTTCTTACACATGGCAGTTTAGGTCTTGATGCCTGAAACTTTGCAGAACTTCTCTTAACCAGTTTTGGCTGCTGTCTGCAAAATCGTTTTCAATATTGGGAATGGTCGAGTGGGTACCATTCTTAAAACTGATCCACTTGATATGGAATTACCCTCTAAACTAACTTGAAAGATGTTTTACAAGCAAACTTAGTAACTCATTTGAATACTCCACACATACATACTCATAAAGGCACACAAAAATATCACAATACGTAATTAAAATCAGCTGGAAAACACAGTTATAAAATGGTGGGTTATTGTGGTTCGTTACAGCCGGTGAATCATTATATCATTCGAAAATTTTAAAAAGCCAACAGAAGCTATGTGGTGGTAGGTTAATTGATGGCATACGAAAGTCTCTTATCTCTCCCTGTTTCCCTCCCCTCAATTCTAAACAACACGTGTGATTTCTGTTATCAGCAATCTATCGAGCACGCGCCGGGCGCACGACAACTGACGATTTCTGTGCTCTACCGGTCAATGAAAACAAGTTACCAGATGTCACTATTGAAGCATTGACAGCAGCTGGACACTATAGGAATACATACATAAATTTGTAATGGAAATTTGTTGAATTAATTCTCTCCTCTTAATATTAACAAGTGAAAGCAGCTGTCCTGATGGTGTTATTCAGTTTGTTTTCTCACCTATTCATGCGGAAAGATTCTATATTTTTTAAATAATACTCGATGTATACAATCTTAATTCTTGCTCACCGATATCAACAATTACCTTACATTCAAGATGATAATCGAATCGCATTAATGTGTAAAGTTCAAATTTCTTCCAGAATTGAACTAAAGTTTAAACGATATTCCACAGTTCACTCATTTACGTAAGTTGAAAAATTATTAGTTGTGATCGCTTACGAAGAAGTTGGAAGGTTTGACTTAGAATTATTTCTGACTATTTTGGGAAGTTTAGTCTCTCAGATGATATTCTAGGATTTCAGACTGATTTATTTCTTATGAAATCCACCTTAGAAAAGTCTATACATATTTGAATGGATATTTAATCAAGTGTTTCTTAAAAAAGAAATAACTATGAGGGCAATGGGCAAATAACAAAGTTTGATTTCTAAAGAACGGCTTTCGATCAGGACCAGGAGTTTGACAAAAAATCGAAAGCCGCTTTTGAACAAAATCAATTTGAAACGGATACTTAAGAAAAAAATGTATCGTGCATTGCAAGTATTGTGTTCAGTTTTGCAATGTAAAACTGTTGGCTTACGAATTGAACTCACCATTCTTCCAAACTCCCATACACAAAAGTCTACGAAAATCAAACTATTTTTCACAATTTTGACATTTCCTTGGCTGCCTCCATCTTGGATTTGTGAATTCAAAATTCAGAAGTTTATCTCTCTCTCTCTCTCTGAACCTCCAATAGGTACCAAGATAACGATATCTATCTATCTATCTATAGATAGATATCATATTCAGTCGTCGTTTTCTATCCACTGCTGGATGAAGGCCTTTTCTTTCCATGCATCTCGTCTGTTGCTATCCTCATCCATTTAGACCCCGAAAAACGTTTGATTCCATCTTTCAATTGGACGTCGTCTCGATCCCTTCTTTTCTCTGGGAATCCAATGATTCAATGTAGTACATTCGTCGACCATCTTCCATTTTTGTTTGTCTAACTATGTGACCGGCCATTTTCCACTTCATCCTCTTCTCAGTCTTCATTATATCTTCTACTCTTGTTTGTGCGCGAATCCATTCGTTTGTCTTCCTGTCCCTTCTAGTTATGCCTAGGAGGGACAGGAAGACAAATGTCATTCATCTTAAAAGAGGAGAGAGACATTCATCTCTCCATTGCTCTTTGTGTGACTCTTCATCTTTGAGTCGTTTGCGCATTCAATGTCGAAGTTTCAACACCGAACATCGTTACAGGTAAGACACATTGATTATAAACTTTACGCTTCAGACACATTGGTAGTTTGCTTTTGAAAAATATAAAGTGTATTCTTCCAAACGAGCTCCACTCCATTTTACATCTATTTATTTCATCTGTCAACTTGGCATTCGATCTTTGAGCTGCCCTATAAGGTAAACATATTCGTCAACTATGCCAATTGTCTCTCCGTTCATTTTTATTTCCTTCTTTTCAGCGTGTTGATTGTACATTACTTTGTTTTATCTTAATTCGATTTAAGTCCTATTTTCGAACTCTCATTACACAACTCTACCATTCTGGTTTGTAGCCCTTCTACACTTGAGGCATACAGGATTATATCATCAGCGAAACGTATAGGTGATTAAGGTAATCACCATTGATTTTTATTTCAACTTCAACCCAATTTAAATTTCGGAACTCTCTCTCCAGCATAGCAAAAAATAGTTCTGGAGAAATTGAATCTCCTTGCCTTATCCCTTTTCGAACTTTAATTTTTTTTGCTCTCTTGATGATGTGGCATTCGAGTAAATGTTTCGCAGTAACTTGATGTATGCACTTTCGATGCCTTGATGTTCAAGTGATTTAAGTATTGCTGTCAAAAATACCAAATTCAAAGCTTTTTTGAAATCTATGAATCCCAGACATAGTGGAAGTTCATATTCATTAGTCCTTTCCACAATCTCATTCAATGCTTGTATGTTGTCCATTGTGCTCTAAATCCACGACGAAAGCCGGTTTTTCTCTTCGCTGGTTAAAATCTGTCTCGTTCAATACGATTCAAAATCACTTTGGTGAACATTTTGTATAGAACTGACAGTAAACTATTGATCTGCAATTTTCGACGCGTTCTTTACCCTCTTTCTTGTACAACAAAATGATAACAGCATTATTCCGACTTGACGGTATTTCTCTGTTACTCAGGTACATTGAGAATAATTTAGCAATTTCCTCCTTCATCTTTTCACCTCCGCATTTAAACATCTCTGCTGTGAGTCCATCTTCTTCTGGCGATTTTCCGTTCTTCATCCCTCGAAGTACTTTATCCAGTTCTTCTTTCATTGCGTATGGGACTTCTATATCATTTTCTTCTATATCTTTTTTTCGTAGTAATACAGTTCTCTGTAGAAATTTTCAAATACTTCTAAAATTTCCTCTTTATTTCTGGTTACGTTCAAGTCAGGTCTCATAACTGCAATTATCCCCTATCAAGAGGCGCTGTTTGGTTTTGTTGAAGCTTTTGTCTTCCTCGATTGTATTTCTAACCAGATTTTCGTTGTATCTACGTACATCATCTCTTATTTTCCTCCTTACGGTTTTCTTTAGTTCTATGTACTCAGTCCTCTTTATGTGATTTCCCTCCTTTAGTTTCTTCTTAGATTTTGCTCTCTTTTTGATGCCTGCTATTTCCTTTGCCGTTTCTTTTATTATCTCTGTCAGTATTTTATTTCTACTATTGATATCTTGTTGATTTTATAACTCTTCCGAGGTGCTGAATCTGTTGCTTAGTTCTATCTCGAATGTCTGTCTGTTTTTCGATAGTTTTTCTAGATCTAAAACTGGCGGTTTTCCTCTGATAAGCTTCTTTCTCTCAACTCCAGTATTTAGTTTCAGCTTACATCTCACCATTGTATGATCACTTGAGATTTTGAACCAGTTCAGAACAGACACGTCTTGAAGAATATCCCTATTATTCGATAAAACGTGAAACATTTTAGCTATATTGGATTTCAGAATTCATATTGTCTTAGGCGTATTTGAGAATCAAATTAAACGTCTTTGAAACTACCAAATATAAAATTTCACGAAAAGTCGTTCAGTCGTGTTTTGCTCCCGACGGCTTGGATTTTGAATTTCAAAATATTTGACTTCAGAACAATATCCTCTGGAACACCAAGACATGAAAAATCTACGAAAATCATGTTGTTTTTTAAAGGCTTATTTGGTATCCACAATATTATATTGCCGAATTAAAAGTTTTGATTTCATAATTGAACTCAGTGCCCTTCAAAGCTCCCAAATATCAAATTAAACCAAAAGGAAAGAAGTATTCATAATTGAGCCGTTTCAGATTGCTTCCATCCTGTATTTCGAAATTCATAATTTTCGATATCACGATTGAACATTTCACCATTCCCAATTATGAAATGTCACTAGTTCGGCCATGTCTTAAAACAGCCTCTTTAGGTTGCAGCTATCTTCGATTTCGAAATTCAAAACGCCATACTAGATTACAAAACTCAAAACTTTTCACTTGAAAAATAAACTCAGTGCCCTTCAAAGTCCGCAAATTTCTGGAAAATGAGACTCTTTCTCTAAATTAAGCCGTTTTCGGCTGCCTTTTATCTTGGATTTCCGAATTCAATCTACACCACTACTGTTTAACTTTGCGTTAGAATATGCGATTCTAAAAATAAAGAATTACAAAATGTTACTAACATTGAATAGCTTAAGTCAACTGTTCGTATACGCGGAGGATGTACGTAGATTTAATAGGAGAAGATATAGATACATTATCAAGTAACACCGATATCTTAATAGAAACTTGCAATGAGATAAATCTACAGATGAATCTAGAAAAAATATACATGATAACAAGCGGAAACACAGAGAATGAAGGAAAGAGATACATAACAATTAAACGAGGTCACGGAAGAAATAAAAAGTCGCTTAGCATCGGGAAACCCATGTTTCTATTCAGTACAGAAACTGCTAACCTCGCGATTAATATCAAGAAAGTTGAAATTGAAAATATACAGAACAGTTATTCTGCCAGTAATACTTTACGGTTGCGAAAGTTCAAGTCCGACCCTGACAGTTGAACATAAATTAAGAAGATAAGGTTTTGATAAAGGTATACGGACCGAAGCGGGATGAGATGACCGGAGAATGAAGGAGACTGCATAATGAAGAACTCCACAGACTGCATGATTTACTTGACATTATAAGACTAATGAAATAACGAAGACTAAGATTGGCAGGCGATATATATTTATAGCTCGGATGGAGGAAAAACGAAGGTTATATTCAATGGTGGTTGGTAAGCCGGAGGGAAAGAGGCCGTTCGGAAGACCGATGCTTCATTGGGATGACAATATTAGAAGGGATCTTCGAGAGGGAGATGTTCAAGATGAAAACTTAATTGACGTTGCCCAGGAAAGAATCCAATAGCGTGTGTATTATTGAATGCTGGTAATTAAAAAAATTAGCAGATTTTGGCTGCCGGTATCTTGGATTTAGAAATTCAAGCCGTTGTATTTTTTTTTTTTTTTAATCAAACTTATAGATTCGAAATTGAACAATGCACCTTTCAGAAGCCTCAGATATGAATTTTGACGATACCATATAATTTGTTATTGGTAACAATTTGGGTTGCTCCTATCTTTGATTTTCGAATTCATATTTTTTTAGTTTATAGTTGAATTCAGATTACTTTCGGAGTTGAAGATATGCAACTTCACGAAAATTTGATTCGCAGTTTGTTCTCAAGTAACAATACTTATGACAGCCTACTCAATAGTTGGCTGATTAGCAATACCTGCTATAAAACTAAAATTAAACTTTGAAATTAAGTGTTACGTACAAAAAGAAAAGTTTCTCTACGCATTTCTAATATACTGTAAAATCAGAAGTTTTTTATTTTACGTTACTATTACTATAGTCATATTTAAACTACACGTTTACCTTCCAGTGCCTACAACTTTCAACTGACAATCTACATATTGATTTGACTTCATAAATATTGGAATTTTTGTAATGTCCTTTGGTATTTTGTACTATCAGCACTTCATCTTCTTACTGTATAGTCCTTTCTTCAGTCTGTAAAGCGCTGTTCACTCAAAGTGAATTAGAGAGAATTAGTCTTATTGATCACTCTCTCTCTCAGGTGCTCTCAAGTGATTACCTTGCGTGCACACGCGAAATTTCATAAGATGTATAGTTAAGGCGTTCAGGTGTCTGTATTCCTCGATTCTGACATCTTATTCCCAAAATGGAGTACATTCATGGTATGCTGCATGGCTGCGAGTAGCTTCGCACAAAGTCTGAAGGGAAGCCAACTTTCCGTGATGGCTCTCTACCACTAACACTATAGACAACAACTCTTCAAACTCGCTCATACCAATTACTTCCACTGCTCTGAAAGCCCATAGCAAGTTTACGATAAATGCATAGACAGTGACTGGAATTTCCAATATCAAATATGGAATTTATGCAAGCACATACTCATGCTGATGCGTAGGTAAGTTATTTACGTGTATTTTGCTTGATCTGTTGAGAGCATTACTGCAGGACATCCAGAAGGACTCATTGATAGCGAGTTAAGGAGCGAAACCACCCATTCGCCGGAAGCACAATGAAGAGTTGGTAAATCACCAGACTCATGACAAAGTGAAATGTTTCCGATGTCTATTCGTCGATTTTGAAGTCACAGTTAATAATAAATGAAAATAAATCATTTTCTTAATAAAAAAAATACGGTAATGAAGCTATTCTTTACAATTCCAGTGTGATTTCATGTGATCTCTCTAACCAAAATCAGCTGTTTCTTCAAACGAAATAACAATAATTTCTATAACTCTCTCAATGTTGTACCCAATATGTTTTGCCCTAAGGCGAAACAGAAAGTCCCGTTTCGCTTTATACTGCTTTTTTGACGTACCGCAGTTCTCAAGAGTGAAAATATCGGTCAATATAAGGAATTTAATAAAGACGAAACTTATGCGAACATTCAATTTATTTTTTAGACTGGCAAAAATCCTAGTGTTCTTGGTGAATATAATGCTATAATGTACCAACGTATGACATTACATCAATTTCACATTTCTTAGTCTACTTTAGATGCTTAATTTACTCGTCCTAACGCCTCCACTTTACCATCTTCGTGCCCTGAAGGAACAGCCATTGTACCTGTTTCTTTCTGTTCGTTTTTATTAAGCTCAATCCACATGACCGCTTGATGTCTTTCTCAGACACGCGATAATAGGTTTTATAATTTTGCGAAATACTGAGCAGAGTTTGCGGATCCAATGACAATATTCGCACCAATACAAGGTTATGTGTAATTTCTGCACAGAAATCTCACTGCACATATTGTGTATCATATTCTCTAAACACTCTAATTTACCATAACGAAAAGGTAATACTTGGATACGTGAACATCCTAGTTACCCTGGATGTGCATGAGGAATGGAATAAACATATGTGACACAGCATGTGTGACAAGCACTGGTTTGCGATAGTGTTCAGTCAGCCACCCCTACTCTACTAAAACCATATATAGAGACCAATAGACCCTACAGGGGTCCGACAAAATAATGCAAATCCACACTTTTAAACATCTGAACATGTAACGGAATCCGCACCTAAATGTAAAACGGCATCGTCACATTTTATACACGTACATCCACAAATAATAACGTAAGACAAGTCAGCTTAGGAAAAATCAATCTATAACTTACTCAAGAGACGTATTTGAGCTTTACTGATTAAAGAATTCAGTTTCGGGAACATATCTATGCTTGTCTACCAAAGGTGTTCATTTTAGTCAAACCTCATTCATCCCTGACGTTTCAATTTCATCCTCACTCTCACACGTCCTGATACATTCCCATCCTCACGGTGTAACCTTACTCTCACTCTAACACATCTTCACTCAATCATCACCCTCACACACCCTCATGTTGCAACTTTGCTTTCACCCTCATGTTGCAATTTGACCTCCCCCTCCATCACGTTGTAACATTACCCTCCCCCTCAAATGGTGAGAGTGAGGGCATGTGTGGGCGAGATCTGCTCTTGAGGGCCACCATCATTGTTAGCTCAAGTAAAATGATTGGGTACAAATTTGATCGTGATATGGTAAACTTTATTTTATATGGGCCAGTCTAGTAACTTTGACTTCGACCCATCACGTTCTAATTAAAATCCACACCCATGCCTCTGCCGGCACTCGAACCCGTGACCTTCGGATCATGATATGCTAACAAGGAAACCTTCAAGGAGGTCATATCGAAACCTCCCCTGATATTTTGTTAAAAGAATCTACGTCCTATAGAAAGGTCATGTACAAAAACATAGGTATCCAATTTAACTGTAGGTACCAAGAAAGGGGCTGGAACATTAATGCGAAGTGTACAAAACGAGTATTGTTTATAATTTAATCAACAGAGAAGTCACTGCTGCTTCACTTTTGTCCTGAAAGGAAATGCTGCCGAGTTGTAGTCTCAGCTCCCACACCACAATATTCCTCGCCAGGGACGTATGTATAGGGTTTGCAGCCCCTCAAACTCAGATATATTTTTTTTAAATGCTGCGGTGTGGGAATTGACGCTACAATTCGGCAATGTTTCATTCCACGACGAAAGTGAAGAAAAAACTCTTGTTGATTGAATCATAAAGAGTATACTTTTCGTACACTTCGACCAATATTCCAACCCCTACCTCGATACCTTGCTGTTAATATGGTCAGCTAATTTTTTATATATTACCTCTCTATAGGACATAGATTCTCTTAGCAGAATTTCAGGGTAGGTTTTGGTAATTATGATCTCAATAGCGGTCTCCTCGTTAGTACGGAAGTGAGTGCAAGATCCAAGCACACAAATGTCACATCAAGGACCTGTTCACGCTGTGGGAAACAACATGAGGAAATGTTCGACATATAATACACAATGGCGCTTATGCCTTGAGAAATATCATACTGCTGTTGATCTCAAAATCAGACAGTGACAGGCAACATTGAAGTTTCAGGTTTTGAAATATGAAGTCAATCAATTGAACAGGTTAGAAGAAAGTGGGTTCAGGTCTCATCGAACCAACTTTATCACTACAGGTGGATAGTATATTTTAGATATACGTCAAGAGAAGGGAAATCTAACAGAAAAAGATATTGGTAAGTCAATGAAATCAGAGAGCATATAGGTCTAAAATTTGAAAACTAAATACAACGGTTCAGAAAGATTGATGCTGTAAATGATTTCCTTATATAACCATTGACAAGTTCTGTCATGCATATATTATGTTCTTTATGTGATGAGATTATTTATGTCTAGAGATGTCGCACATAGGAAATTGTTGTTAGAAAGTTGTTGTCAGGTTGTTGGAAATCTGCAGTTGCTGTAAAGTTTGACTATTAAAATTACCAATACAGGTTCTAACGAACTATATTTTACTTCGATGATAATAGTTTTGGATCAGTGATGAAGCGTAAGTTGAACTAACTAGTGACTAATTCGGAACTCAATTCGTCACTAGTGTCTTACTTTAGGTAGAGGAGGTAAGTGTTGTTCCAAGGAGCCACGGTAAGGTAGCTCACAAAATTGAAATATAGAAGAATTATTATAGTTTTGAGAAAGACCATGAATCTTGCATACTACAATTGATTATGAATAGTTTTTGCATAATACAATGAACAGGAAAGCCGACATAAGAATATAAAGGTAATATATGGTAGTTTTATCCATTGTTAAACGTAGTGACGCATAACCCAGAAAACTGAATATGACGCAGAAAATTCAGGAGATAGAGGAAAACGGTAAGACAAAAAACATTAGAGATCTATACAAAGAAGCAAACTCGTTAAGAAAAGGCTAGGGATGGTTAGAAGTGAACGTGGAGCTCTTCAGTCGGATCCGACAAAATTTCTCAATGTATGGAAAAGCTATTTCGACAAGTTTCCTAACGTACATACTGGAGGAAACAGAAGAAATTGAATTTTATACCACAGAACCGTGGATACCGAAATCTAGCGAGATAGAGGTCGAAACTTCGATAAAGAAATTGAGAAATTTCAAATCACCAGGAATAGACAATATTCCAGCCGAAGTAAATAAAGCGAGAGGAATGACACTAATCAAGGAATGATAAGTGCTATATGGAGAAAGGAGGAGCTTCTAAAGGAATGAGAAACCTCACTTCCGATTTATAAAAAAGGCGATATATCTTACTGTAATAATTATCGCGGAATCTTTTTACTCCTAACATGTTACAAAGTATTTAGTAATATCCTGCTAACACGCCTAAGCGTATAAGTAGATGAATAATTGGAGATGTGGATTTAGAAAAATAGATCAACGTTGGATAAGATTATCCCTTGAGACAAACACTATTGAAGAAGTGGGAATACAATGGGACGGTTCAACAGCTTTGATTTTAAGAAAGCATATGACTCTCCTATCAAAATTGAAAAGCTATACAATATCCTGGTACAACTTGGAATTCTGAAGAAGCGTATTCAGCGGATGAGCCTCAGTGACCCCATAAGAAGAATACGTGTAGCTAATAATATGTGAGATACTTTCGAGATTCGCAGCGGATTGAAACAGGTTGATGCCTTGTCACCAGTACTGTTTAACTTTGCGTTAGAATATGCGATTCTAAAAACAAAAGAGAACAAAATGTTACTAACATTGAATAGCTTAAGTCAACTGTTCGTATACGCGGATGATGTACGTAGATTTAATAGGGGAAGATGTAGATACATTGTACAGTAACACCGATGTCTTAGTAGAAACTTGCAATGAGATAGGTCTACAGATGAACCTAGAAAAAAAATACATGATAACAAGCGGAAATCAGATAATGGAGGAAATAGATACATAACAATTAAGAATGAGATCATAAAAAAGTAAACAAATCTAAATACTTAGGAGCATAATTATGTAACTAGCAAGAACGAGGTCACGTAAGAAATAAAAAGTCGCTTAACATCGGGCAACCCATGTTTCTATTCAGTATAGAAACTGCTAAGCTCGCGATTAATATCAAGAAAGTTGAAATTAAATATATACAGAACAGTTATTCTGCCAATAATACTTTACGGTTGCGAGAATTCAATTCCGACCCTGACAGTTGAACATAAATTACGAAAATAAGGTTTTGATAAAGGTATACGGACCGAAACGGAATGAGATGACCGGAGAATGAAGGAGACTGTATAAGAAGAACTCCACAGACTGTATGATTCACCCGACATTATACAAATAATGAAACAACGAAGACTAAGGTGGGCAGGCGATATAGCTCGGATTCAACGGTGGTTGGTAAGCTGGGTGGAAAGAGGCAGTTCGGAAGACCGATGCGTCTTTGGGATCACAATATTAGTAGGGATCTTCGAGAGTTCAAGATGAAAACTGACTTGATGTTGCCCAGGATAGAATCCAATAGCGATCGTTTGTTACTGCGGTGATGAACTTTCAAGTTCCGTAATCTATAGAGTTAGTTAGTTAAACGTAATGCAGTAATTGAATGTACAACTTGCTATAATTATAGAAAATGACCTAAGTGTTAGAAACAATAAACAAGTGGGCATATTTTGGTGAAGTATTGTGTATCAATTTACAGGTTAGAATCTACGGTTCAAGTGAAGTATTTGATACCCTCTCATGCTGAACTTACACCACACTTTTCATATTTTTTACACATTTTGTTCAGAATATGTCCTAATAACATCAGACTTACTCCATTTCGTATCGAACGTCTTCAATCTGTAGAGGGAAAACGACGGACCTAGTGTGTGATGATCGGTAGCTCTGTTAGACAAGGCATTAATTAGTCTATCAGTGAGAAAATCCAAGTTCATTCTTCGCTCTCGCAAATTAGTTTCATTCTTTTCTACGTTGCCAGAACCACTTATAACTTATAGTTGTAAAAATTCGTTTATTTATTTCCTTGGAGAGAAGTAATCAAATCTTAACTTTTTATGTCTGTAAAAGTCTTAAAGGCATTGTCTGCAAAAGCATTCACTTTGAATGTAAGAAAGTGTACGTGGGCAATTTCTTTATCTCGCAGAAATGAACGAGCATAATTAGTTTACTCTGTATAAGTTTAGTTAAGTAATGCAGTAATCTTCAAATCAAATGTTGTATCACATAAAAATTATGATTTTTATTGTTATTCCGTAAATTAATAAAATGTTTACTTATTTATTGTGCTATTGACCCATATGTTCTGCAGACATGAAGCGTTAAGTAACAAATCAAATATACAGAGGTCCGTACCTATATTTCCTGCCTGCTGTTCCAGCACGCGCTATCGATTTTCCTTGCATCTAACCTGTTTCCTCTTTTTATGAAAAGTGAAATAGCTCTCTTCCCTCCCCCTTCTTCAGAACAAAGAACAAAAAGAATTACATATGAGTGATCAAATGCAAGGTGCCATGGGACAATTTTGTATACATAGACTCTGTTAAGTAAGGGTAGTGAGGAAAAATAGGGAAACACCAAACCACCACAACAGGAAGCTCTAGTTCCGCAGGTGAAATCTATAGCCTATGCGTTAGGGGGTGACAGCTTGTATCATGTGGTGGCAACCGTTGCGACTCCTTGTCTTTAGGTACTGTATCTACCTGCACCTGTTGTTAAACACCAGGCTGAATTCCCATGAAGAAAAGAGGGTAAAAAAAGACACGAAATGCCTCTATTATCGATTGTTATCCTTTCCTGTTGGTACACTATGGTCACACAAGGACAGTAACGTACCCTAAAGGAAACAATTGCTCAGAACGTAATAAGTTTAAATAATCCAATTGTGCCACTGTTTTCTCAGGAAACTAAAATCTGTTGCCATATAACACGCAATTATTTTTCCAAGTTTAAAACAAACTTTGCCTGTTTTTGTTTAAGTATTGTATAGTGAATTAATTAAGGTCTAGAGAGGAAATAAGACTTAAATATTTAAATATTGAAAGGAATTTTTATTTTATTCTGCAGCTTACGCTTCCGTTGATGGGAAATTAAACTAAAAACAATCTATGTCTAACATTCAAGGATTTTGCATTTCTCGATATTGCTGAAAACAAACAAAAAATATTTTAAATAAATTTGTTAATATGTTAAATATAGTCAAGAAATTTAATTGACAAAATTGATTTCTCACGATTCTTACGTTAGCAAGTTTCTAACAAACTTATAGGTTTTTGAAATTTTTCTTTTAATGCAATTTAAGAAAATTTATATATTCTTTGGGTAGCTTTTTAAAGCCATTTACCAAATTTGCTTTATTCTGTGTACGAATTATATATGGAACATACTAGAAACCGGTGTGCCTCAATTATTCACCAGGGACACTGCCAAATAAAAGAAATTAGCCGAAAATCTACTCTGTTCGAATCTAACATCATTACACGACCAATAATTCTGGCATTGGCAGTAATTGCTGCCTTTCAAGTTGTAATAAGTTTGCAAGCCATAAGCCACGAAACTCTGTTCCCTGTGAAGGACGTGGGTGCCAGTAGTGTTGTACGAGACCATACACACTTCCTGAAATTCGAGACGAGACTGACTACCTGTATAATAAAGAAAGAATTTAATCTCTGCTTTGCTTACAGGTAAAAATCGGGTCAGACCGAGCCGCAAGCATAGACCCGGTGACCCATTCGTTTCACCTCTGCTCTTGAAAAATCTCGTCTCGTCTCGTCTCGTCTCGCAAGCCTCCAAAAATGCAAGCAGCTATTTTATTTGTGTCAAGAATTACTCAATCTTACTTAGATATTTGCCTTGAAAATATATACCAGCGTTTATTACTTCACAAGACGGCTATCCTACCAAGAGCAGGGAATACTTAAATTTATTTTTAATGATCCTTCGAAGCAGCTTCAATTTCTATTTTCCAATGAATTTAATCATCCTGATTCTATTTTGTGATAGCGCTCCAGGTTCAAATATAGTGTTAAAACATCAATCCAGATATCAATGTTTGTGCAAAAATCCTATACTATTGAACCACACTATATACATGTTCTCTGAATAATAGTTTCAGTAATTAACCATTGTCTTTCTCGATGTGAACGAAAACAAAATCGTGTATTTATTTCGGTACTAAGTTTTAAAAGCATGCTGGTTTTGACAAGAAAATGAAGGTAGCCTATTTATTGCCCTGTGATGTTCTTCTAACCTAAGTATTTAAAGCTCCCTTTATAGTGTAGCTAAGAAAAAGGAACTTTACCTAGGTATAATCCCGCTTTTCAGTCCATCCGTCCGTATCCAAATAGTTAGTCTCAGGAACTGAGCAGAGTGTGAACAGAGATCGTTGAAAGATTATTTTAAAGGTTTTGGGTAGACTAGCACAGAGCTGCCGGAACCAACATGAATGATAAAGTGTGTTAGTGTTACCACCCCTTTTAAGTTTAAAAGATTCACTTTATCAAATTGTTTTCATTACTTCATATCTATCTGCACCAAAATTGGCATAAACGTTACTCGATACACTGAAAATTAAAGTACAGCTAAAGTACGCATAAAGTTCACAGTATGTCCCGAAAAAAGTTCACAATATGTTTCAGTTTTAGCACGTTTTTAGTGCATAATATATGAACTTTTCATGAAATTAATATGAACTACGCCACATTGTAATGCACTTCTGGTGCACTGATATACAATTTATGCAGAAAAAGTTCATTTAAAATTGGCAAATGTACTGAAAGTGATCTAAAAACGAAGTGTAAATAATGTTAACTACAGCGAATATGAACCGTTGGCCAGAAGCTAATAAAAAGACACATTGAGTACACTAAAAACTCACTTTTTTTTCGGTAGGTTCACATAAAGTTCATTTTTGGTGAAGTTTTTGTGTTCTTTTTGTGCCAGGAGATTTTCAGTGTACAGTAGAAAAAACAAAGGCTGTTGATGTTCCCTCCCCAAGAAGGCAGTGAGTTGTTAGTGTTGTCAATATATTTTTTATAAAATTATTTTTTTTAAATTGTTTCCATTACGTTAAATTTCTATTACAGTGTCCAGCTTGCTGCCAAACATGCTCGCCCGAGCTTGCTCGACAGTGTAATAACACCTCACACTGACGAGTTTGCTTGTCGAGGAAACTGATCAGCAAGTGCGACAGTGTAATAGCAAAAATCCGTCAAGTTTGTTCAGGGGAAGGCTCGTCAAGTAAGCTCGATAGCGCAAAATATTCCTCGACAGCAAGTTCGTCGCACAAACTGTTGAGCAAGCTGATCAGCAAGTTAAATAGTGTAATAGCGCCCTTAGACGTAGCAGCATAAAACTTGGTGTAAACATTATTCGACACAATTAAAAAGACACTGTGGTTTTTCTCCATCGCCAAGCACTCCAGATGTCAGTGTTGTCAACAATTTTTGAAAATTGCTACCATAGCGTTGCATGTATCCGCATCAAACTTGGCATAAACATTATTCAATAAAACAGAAAACTACTATAAATGTCCTCGTTCCCAAGCACACCAGTTGTCAGTGTTGCCAATGTACTTTAAAATTCAATTCTTCGAACAGCTTCCAAATCGTTAGACGTGCCCATACCAAAATTCTCGTAAACATTATTCGACACAATAGAAATATAATGTTTTCGCATCGCTAGGCAATCCAGTTGTTAGGGTTGCAAGCCTATTTTATAAAAACGAATCTTTGAATGTCTGAGATGCTATAAACAATAAAGAGACATTCGGAGCCTTCGCGGTTGTTAGTAGAATTGCAACACTCTCTTGTCTGAAATCAGCAAGAGTGACGTAAGCCTCCCTATTAATTTTGTTCAACTGGCACAAGAGACTGTTATAAATAGTATTTTGGAATAAGTGGGAATGACTTGCCTTTGAGTTGCACCGAACGTATTCACAAGTAATATTCATCTCTTGGTAATTCACTATTTGATCGGTTGAAACTAAGTATCCGTTCGTGAAACGTCGTGACTGTGTCGTGTAGTGAGACCATTATACATTTTTAGACTTTTGTTGTGTTTTGTTACTTTTTTCGATTGTTGAGCTAAAGCCAAGCTAAAGTGGAGTGATTGAGTGAAGGAGAAACTAAAGTGGTGGGTACCTCTCAGAACTCTCCGCTCTTGTTAGAAGCATTTACATTCAAATGTAGACTTCTCTGTTCTATACTTTTGACTTTCGAAAGAGGAAAAAAAATATATATGGAAAACAGAAAATAGGTAACAATGAAAACAAATAATGGGCTGCAAAGTATGGGACATATACACCGAGGTCCGGTATGTGATTCCGCTATATTTCTACCTCCCCTCTCTTGTATCTGAGGATCTTACAATGATCAATTTCCGTTTATAGTTTATTCAGTACATGTTAAAAGCTTTATCAGAACTCGATAGGCAGAAATAATTAATTAATTAAGTAGAATTTAACTAATATGGCGGTAAAAGGGTAATTTTCGAATTGTACGTTGTCTTTATGATAATAATAGTTTATACCAATTGTTTACACCATTTATACAGTTTATATTCAAGAACACGTTTATCAAAATACAAAAAAAAAAAAGAAGTGTTTACTGCAGGGTTATCCTCCGAATTTACTATCAAGTTATATTATATCTCTATACATTGACTAATCCAACATTAAGAGCCATAGATTCTTTTCAGAAATGATGACCACAACAAATCCAATATTTATTACACATAATCAACTCCTACATATAGAAGACATTCACTATATAGATATGACACTATCTCAAAAGAAAACTTCGATATTCACAAAACTATAACACGTACTGCAACACATTACAAAACAAAGATTATTAAAAACGTTCAATCTCACTTCAATCAATCAACTGATTTAAAATTCAATTCAACAATCAGCTTATTTAAAATCTTTTTAAATATAAAACATTATTAATTTAACAATAGATCTTAACTGTCTGTTGTGTTCAATGTTACCATGACCTTCAATTCGTGCATCCTTTCATTTACAAAGGATCAATTACAACAACATTAAAATTAGACGACCGAATGCAAATACAAAACTTTTTACATACATTCCGAGGTCCGGTATGTCATACCGCTTCATCACGTGAGTCAATTAGCTGAGGGGCGCATTTTTTCAAATGTACTGTACGAACGGTATCACACACCGCACCTCGGTAGTTACGGGTTTTATCTTAGTAGCATAATAAATAACTTAGGAAGTCAGAAGTTGCCAGGATATAAAATGTAGAATAGCACAAGTAAGAGTTAAGAAAACGAAGCAACTATTAACCTCGACTTCTATGGATTTTAAAGTTGCTTGGTACTTTATAAAAAATGCTCTGTATAGATTGAAGTTGCATAATGATTAACAAAGACATACATATACAGTAGAAGATAAAACTTCGATAAACTTAATTTTGTTTTCGGGTAGCTATTGACTTCCACCCGTTCCCATACGAGTGCAACATTTATTATACGAGTGCAAATTGCAATCATGATGCCTCAGCTGAGATTGAACCCGAAACGTGTTGCAGACTAGTCTGACGCCTCAGACCTCACGACCACCGAGACCACTTTATTAAAGTGCATAATCTTTTAGAATGCTATATCTTGAAGAGATAGGTATTACACATTTGAAAAACAAAGTATTGTTAGATATGACAGGTAAAAATAATGTGTGCAAATTGGACAAGTAACTAAGTTCATTTAAAAAATAAACGCAAAAATTCTAAACTTTATAATGATTAAATTTGAAAGAAAACATGAAATTAGATAAAAGAATACTTTGGAAACTATAGATCTTTCGTTACAAGGATACATCCTTCATTTTTCAGTCAAATTAGCAACTTAAAAAATAGCAACCATTTTTATTTCAGCATCTTGCGAGACTATTGATGTTACTTTCTCCCATCCTTAGTGTAGTCCCCTTGTTAATGCCAGTTGCCATTTAGTCTACGATTAAAATATGTTATTTGGTTTCCATAGAAATGAGTGGTATGTGAGAGTTTAAGTAAACTTCACTCTCTGGTACTCGTTTTACATAATTAACGTATAAGAAATGCGTGTTGGCATCAGTGCATTTTTTTTATATCATGCTACTAAATCAATTAAACCTTCTATCTCCATCCTTTCTATAACAATAAAAATTGTCCAAAGGAGATATATTTCACCCAAAACAGACAAGAGTAAGAAAATCAATGAAGCAAATCTGCAACAGCTGTGTAGTAGTTTCCAGTGACCAACTCCCGACCGACCGAAGTTCCAGCACGTTAATATTTACTTCCCCCTCATTTCTAAGGGCGCGCTTTTTCACGCA
This sequence comes from Lepisma saccharinum, assembly GCA_022664845.1. Lineage (NCBI taxonomy): Eukaryota > Metazoa > Arthropoda > Insecta > Zygentoma > Lepismatidae > Lepisma > Lepisma saccharinum. The sequence continues at coordinate 63,368 of JAGDQP010002286.1, read as the reverse complement.
GCCAGTTAAGAGAATTAAGAACGGGGTAGCAAGCAAATGACGCACTTATACAGAGAGAGACATGTGGCTAAGCTGCTAAGTCTTTCAAAAAATATATTTATGTATTATATTCCAGGAGTTCGTTTCCATTTCACTTACTAAGCATATGGTGCAATGTCTGACAGTGTGACGAATCTCTTAAAAGGAGGAATAGACGAATACAAAATGTAAAATATATACAAGCATCGAACCAAAACCAAATTCTAAAACCTGCAACAGGAACTGTAACTGCAGGTGCACCAACTTATCTGTAACACTTTCCTTCTGCGTTTGTGTAAACATTTTGTTTTAGTAGAGTACATTTCTACTTTAGTCGATCAATTTCGAAATTATGTAGGGAAGTGTGTTTCATTATAAACGTGAAGGAATAAGCAAGTAGTTTAAAAACTTTTAATTTTCGGTCATAATTATTAATTATTAACTACGGTCGGTTTCAGTCCTGTACGCTGTCCTACCCCAGCATGGAGTCGAACCAAGAACCTCAGAGACGCTGATCTAATGCCTCAGATGGTGTATTTGTTAGCTGTTTCTTGCCTTCTTGGGTTGTTGTTTTGTTAGATTTTGTTATATTCAAATGATTATTCTAATTGTACCTACTTTTTTTTGTTAATTTAACAATTTTTAGGCGTAAACTTTGAAACAGAATAAATGATAAATAAAGCTTAAATTCTATCTGATTCTATGTATGTACAACCTCTACCAATACATATTTCTGGGTAATTTGAGTCAAGCACAAGTGAGAGACGCAGCTCACGCGACTCCTATGTTTTCTGGAGAGCATGTAAGGAAAGATATTGCTTCATCTGAATTGACACCGCCTGAGGTAGTATACTATAAGCGCGTTTGTATATTTATTTGTTTGAACACTAGTATACAATTCTACACCCCTTAACGCATTCGAACGAAATGTGGTAGAATCCTTAGAATTCCTTAGAATCTAGAAGAATTAACTATCGCATTAAAAGGTTGACACCCTGCAGAACGGGGGTATCGGCTCAATCAATGAATAGACCATGATTGTCAGATATATCCCTACGGGCTGAGCAATGCACATCACAATGGACAAGTATGAAAATTCTTCATTTCAATTCATTACCAACAGCTATCCAAGTTTTTCGGTTTGATCCCCGCATATTATTTATTGAAAGTTATGATCGTTTATGAATGATTACTAGTAATTACATATGATGAAAATTGATTTTATTTTATTTTGTGTTCTTTGAAGATTTTTTATTGTCTATCATAGCAGTCCTTCGACACACTCTTCAGATAATAAGTTTCAAGGAAGTACTAAAGCTGTTATAGTTTTCTCTGCTAGTGTAGTCTCAAGCTTTCAACGATGATGGTAATTAACTGTTGACCTCATAAAGTACCTGATCTGCAGTACTATGTTTAGGTATTTTGTGTAAAAACATTCGGATGACCGCTTAGTAAAGTACTTGATGGTGTACATTAAACATAAGATTGTGGTAAAGTAAAGAAGAATAGCATAATGCATTTTAATCATTATGCTGACATATTTACTGGTCATTCTCAAAGACCATAGAAATATATCTTTACGCACAAACTGAACCTAAAATAAACAACTGAATTGAAATTGCAGTTAAATAAAGCTGTTGTTGTCACTTTTTTGAAATTAAACTATGGTGTTGTCTGTTTCTAAAACCAATGTATTGTAAAGCATTGTCTTAATTGAAACTTTGAACATATCTCATTGAGTTATGTTTCAAAACTGGTCTTTTTAAGTTTAAATTAGAATTCTGGTTATTATTGTACTCTTCATGAAATTAGTTCGTGCGTTAGAAATGCTATAGAGGATAATTAACCAAATCATTCTGAAAATACATTGAAAATTGAAAAAAAAAAAAAAAAAGACCTTCAGAAACCAGAAATCTGTATTAAAATACTGTAGAAATCGAACTGCCGTTAGGAAGGTTTTTAAACTTGAGGAAACTAAAAAGAATATATTGCTTCTAATACATCTAACACTTAAGTATATCTCGCTTGTATTACATCTAATAATAAATCTATCTCTTCAAGCCATATTTAGCGTTCATTGTGATTGCGAAGCTCTGATCCTCAAACTAAGAATTTACAGTCCTCATCACCACTATTAATAGAAAAATTGATATTATACTATACGTACTCTGCTTAACATAAAACAAGTTCACAGAATAAGCATCAACTCAGAACAGTAGAAATAAAAACAGTGATCAGGTTGGATATTTACCTTTGATGGTAACAGGTACTAATAATCGTGCCTTTCCATTTGCTATTGTGGAGTTAACAACTTTGAAGGCAATCCATAGACCATAGTGCAGTTGTTAAGAGTTTGATATAAAACTCCATGATTCACTGAGATTTAACCCACGAGACAAGACCAGACTAGACAGAGGAATGTCTGTGGAAAACCAGATGAGACAGAACCATCTCGTAATATACATTTTCTCGAGACGATACATTTTCGGGACGAGATAGACTCAATCTCGTCTGGCGGGCAACACTTTGTACGAATTAATATCGATCTCGAAATAGAAAAAAAAAGGTTTTACCTTAGATCCTGATGTAAGAAGTGAAATGCACTTAATACAATGATAACTACCAGATATAAAAGCAAACGTTTTATCTGGAGTCACACGCATCTGAATAGATACAAAACAAACCTATGTATAGAAACATGAAGTATGATATACAATTCCACTTTCAAGTGTTCCTGGCAAGTTTCCTGTGCTAGTAAGTGATCATTTAATTGTTTCATTCCATATACTTGTGAAATTGATTTCTTTGACATATTCGGTACTGTTGTGGTGTTTTCTTCAAACAAAATCTGTTCAGTACTGTTTCCACCAGACGAGACGAGACAGAGAAATGGCTATAGAAATCGAGACGAGACAAAGCTCTCGTTATGCAAAGTATACATCTTTTCGAGACGAGACACTTTCTGGACTATATTTTCGAAACGAGACAACCTAAATCTCTTCTCATCTGCAACACTGCTGTTCGGGATGCCAATGTAGGTAATTTATTTGGAAAGTTGAAAAAAATAAGATAAACTTTCGAAGAAATTTCGAGGCGAGACAAAAAGAAAGAAGGAAAATGTTGATAGCATATCAAGACCACAGCGAAAAAACGTGCTTCATCCATTTTATTGATCTTGTAGGAGGGCGTTTTAAAGGTTTAGAATTATCACTGTGTACTACACATGCTATCTTCATGCGTTACAGCTTGTTAAAAGGTCCTTTAAAGAGGAAACTGATGTCACTCTTATCTCAATTTCGCCAAAAATAGACAAAGCATGTTCTTTTTATGTGGTCTTCATATAGAACCTACTTTAGTGACCTTAAGTTGAATGAAATAAATGTTATTATTCTAAACATTGCAGCCGTTGTTACAAAAACAGCCCTGCGAGATAGTTGAGAAGACCTTTGTATCCTGATGATGCAAGGTCTCCGTCTTTTTTGTGTTCTTTTCTCTTCAGTTATTTCTAATTAATTTGAGAAAAATACGAAATTGACTGGCTAAAATATAACACCGTGGTGGGAGAGAGGTGGTTGGTGTGAGTGAAGTGAAGCACAAGAGATGGGCAAGCAGCACAGCCGATTGAACCTGTCGAGTTTTTCGTTATTTGGTTGCAACAGGTGGAAGGCACGGGATCTTCGTTTAATCTGGCCTTGAAATGAAATGCTTCTCTTTCTCTCTCTGTCCTTTGCCCCCTTTCCACTGCACAGTCTGTTGCTCTCTCCTTTTCCTTTCTTGCGGCGCGAGGAATTTTCAGCTCCGTTTCTCATCTGGTCTCTCCCATTCACGGAAATAAATAGAAAGGTTGAAAGCGAAAGAAAGAATGAAAGATAGACAGATAGAAAAAAAGAAATAGAAGAAGAGAATGACCTGTCCAAAATAGACTGTTGAGTTGAGACGCTGAGCAGCAGGTGAACAAGTGCCAGGATTGCAGTCCAAGACAATTTTCAGCTTTTCGCTCAGAGCATAGCAAAAGAGAAGCCGTAACAAAACGAATGCAAAAAAGATTAGTATTAAAAGTGTGCCGGCACAAGAGAACGAGATAAAATGTATCTCTTTTCCTCATAGATAGAAATACTTACTCGTTTCGATTTTATGACTCTTAAAAATTATATTCTTTAAATTATTCAAAGTTCTGCTCGAGTACGAATATAAATTAGCATTGTTTTTAGACGTATAATTTTAAACACATGATATTTCTCGGGTTTTAACATTATACTTCCAATAATCTTTTAGAAAATAACATTTGTGTCAACTTGTGTTATTTAATTCAGAGCAAAGATAAATGTGAAATGACAGATACATAACAAAATTGTTATTCTCAAAATTGACTGAACCTCTAGGCTTAACCAGTGAAATCTGATTCAAAACGAAGGTTAAAATTAACGAGGGACATAAAACATTGCTTCAGAGGCTTCAGATGGTCAATATGTTTTCAGAGGAAACGACAAACTGGGATATATATACTATTAAACTCAATTAAAATTCATTACTAATGATGAATTGGTTTTAAAAAAAGTTTCTAATACTTGTGAATTAATTGGTTGCTGTAAATAACTTGGAGTAATTATTTTGATTTGTTAAATGTAATAATCTCTTAATTTCTCTTAAAAGTAGTAATCTCTTAATACTATAAAAGTAATCTCTTTATTTCAATGCTATAAAAGCAACAAATAGACAATTTGGCTTATTGCTTTCTTCAGCAGAACTGATTTTCTCATTTCTGGAGTATAAAATAAATAGTACAATTTTATTCATTGACTAGAATACTGATTATTCTGTAGTTTGCAATTGGTTTGTTGTATAGAACAAACGTAATCTATAACTAAACCAAAGCTAAGATTAGGTCAGTTTTAGTAGGAACGTATTGTCTCAAATTGTGCCCGAGATTTTTGTAACCTTTTACATTTCGTGATGGTAGCGTTAGATAGTTCTCCATGATACGGTCAACTCTTCTCCGAGGTTAGCCACAGACAGTGAGTCCCACAGAGATCTGTTGCAAGTATCATTGGTGATAGGCTAGTTCAATATCGGATAATGCTGAATTGAAATTGAATTTATTTATCGCCTTTAGGCACCTGTGGCTTGATGTTGATGTCTAATGAAATGGTAATAATGGTCATCGATCCTTGGGAAAGAGAAACCAATTGCGTTTTTTCGTTGTCTTGCATCGGACTTAGATGACCTACCGTTTAAACTTTAAAGCGAATTAGAAACCATTTCTCGTTACCGGAAATCTGACGTTACCGCATTTGATTGCAAGGTTGTGGGTGAAACAGCTCGTCAAATAAGGAACTAAAAGATATAAAATTTATTGATATAATGAAATTTGGTTTCTTAGAGACCTTGCTTATATGTTTGCCCATTCCTGTACACCAGTGATAATCTCTTTACTGAAAGAATTTAGAAGAGACGAAATTCCAAAAGTGATGCATAATAATTTATGTTCTTTCGCTAAAATTGTATGGGAAAACTATAAACAAAGCCCCAAGGTATCTGAAATTATCCTATCTATCCACTGCTGGGTGAAGGCCTCCCCCTTTTCTTTCCACATATCTCGGTCTCCTGATATCCTCATCCATGTAGATATTGAAAAACGCTTGATTTTCATCTACCCATCTTACATTTGGACGTCGTCTCGGTCGTTTCTTTTCTCTAGGAATCCAATGTAGTACATTTGTCGTCCATCTTTCCATCTGTTCGTCTAGTTATGTGACCGGCCCATCTCCACTTCATCTTCTTTGCAGTCTTGATTACATCCTCTACATTTGTTTGTGCGCGAATCCATTCATTTGTCTTCCTGTCCCTCCTGGGTATTCCTAGCATGCACCTCTCCATTGCTCTTTGTGTGACTCTCAATCTTTGAGTCGTTTGCGCATTCAATGTCCAAGTTTCGCAGCCGTACATCATTACAGGTAAGACACATTTATTATAAACTTTACGCTTCTGACACATTGGAAGTTTGCTTTTGAAAATAAAGTACAGTCTTCCAAAACAACTCCATGCCGTTTTACATCTATTTATTTCATCAGTAAACTTTGCATCCCATGTTTTAAGCTGGCCTATGTAAACATACTCATCAACTATGCCTATTGTCTCTCCGTTAATCTTCACTTCCCTCTTTGCAGCATGTTGGTTGTTCATTACTTTTGTTTTACTTAAGTTCATTTTAAGGCCTATTTTCGAACTCTCGTTACTCAGTTCTTCCATTCTGGTTTGTAGTTCTTCTGCACTTGAAGCAAACAGGACTATATCATCAGCGAACCGTAGATGATGAAGATATTCCCCATTAATTTTAATTCCAACTTCATCCCAGTTTAAATTCTGGAACACTCTCTCCAGGAGTGTACAAAACAGTTTTGGAGAAATTGAATCTCCTTGCCTTACCCCTTTTCCAACTTTAAATTTTTCACTGTCTTAATGCAGTCTAATGACAGAAGTGGCAGTCGAGTAAATGTTTCGCAGTAACTTGATGTATGCACTTTCGATGCCTTGATATTCAAGTGATTTAAGTACTGCTGATAAGGAGACCGAATCGAAAGCTTTTTCAAAATCTATTAATCCCAAACATAGTGGAAGTTCATATTCATTAATTCTTTCCATAACTTCATTCAATGTTTGTATGTGGTCCATTGTGCTAAATCCACGACGAAATCTTGCTTGTTCCCTTCCCTGGTTAAAATCTAGGTCTCGTTCAATACGATTCAAAATAACTTTGATAACATTTTGTATAGGACTGACAGTAAACTAATTGGTCTGTAGTTTCCGACGCGTTCTTTGTCCACTTTCTTGTACTGTACAGTACAACAAAATGATAATGGCATTGTTCCAACTTGAGGGTATTTCTCTCTTCCTCAGGCACATCGAGAATAATTTAGCAAGTTCCTCTTTCATTTCTTCACCTCCCCATTTAAACATCTCTGCTGTGAGTCCATCTTCTCCTGGTGATTTTCCGTTCTTCATCGCTCGAAGTACTTTATCCACTTCTTCTTTCATTACGTCTGGGACATCTACATCATTTTCTTCTAAGTCTTCATTTCCTAGCTCTTCCTCGGAGTAGTACAATTCTCTGTAGAAATTTTCAAATATGTTTATAATTTCTTCCTTATTTCGTGTTACGGTCCCGTCTGGTCTCTTAACTGCAATTATTTGCTTTTTCCCTATCATGAGCTTCTGTTTGGTTTTCTTCAAACTCTTGTTTTCCTCGATTGTATTTCTAACAAGATTTTCGTTATATCTTCGTACATCCTCTTATTTTCTTTCTTACGGTTTTATTTAGTTCTATGTACTCAATCCTCTTCATGCAATTTTCCTCTTCTTTCATTTCCCTTCTTTTCTTCATCAAGAGTTTAGTTTCTTCTGAGATTTTGCTCTCTTTTCTCTTTCTGGTACCTGCTATTTCATTGGCTGTTTCTCTTATTATCTCAGTCAGTATTTTATTTCTGCTATCGATGTCTTCTTCATCCTCTAACTCTTCCAAGGCGCTGAATCTGTTGCTTAGTTCTATCTCGAATGTCTGTCTGTGTTTTCCAAGATTTTCCAGATCTAAAACTGACGATTTTCCTCTGATAAGCTTCTTTCTCTCAAGTCTAGTATTTAATTTCAGCTTACATCACTATCCTATGATCACTCGAGACCTTGGACTGTTCAGAATAGACACGTCTTGCAGAATTTCCCAGTTATTTGATAAAACTTAGTCTATTTCGTTTTCGGTCCCAATTGGGCCTTTCCATGTCCACTTCCTCTGGGGCAGTTTCTTGAAAAATGTATTGGAAATGAACAGTCTGTTGGCTTCTGAGAATTCCACTAACTTCTCTCCTCTCTTGTTTCTTTTTCCAAATCCAAAATTACCCACTTTCGTGTCACTGCTCTACTTGACTCCTACATTGAAGTCTCCCATTACAATTTTGTAATGGGATTTGCTACTATCCAAAATCTTCTGTATCTCCTCGTATAGGTCCTCGACTTCCTCCTCCGGGTGCGAGGTTGTTGGAGCATACACTTGTATAATTTCCATACTGTATCTCTTGTTAATCTTTATTACTACCCGTGCGATTCTATCTGAAATTCCTTCAATTTCTGTGATCCGTGACTTCAGGTCTTTATTAATTATAAAGCAAACGTCTGTCGCTTTTCCAGTTTCTGTTCCTTTGAAGTAGAACGTGTGCCCTGACGGTAGTTCCAACTGTTCTTCATTCTTCCTCCACACTTCTGATAGTCCTATGATGTCCCACTTAATCCTCTTAAGTTCATTCTGCAGTTCTTCTAATTTGTCCTCTCCTGCAAGTGACT
>JAGDQP010002286.1:0-54619 GCA_022664845.1 Lepisma saccharinum | reverse complement strand
TCTAATGAGCAAAATCGGTCGCCATCTTGGATCCAAAATGGCCGCCGAACCCATTGTTGTATAGAATACACAGCCTAAACCGCTGGGGCTATTGAAATCAAATTTGGCATCACTGTTTGATTACGAAAATGTTACCTAATGACTTCAAGGACGCCATCTTGGATCCAAAATGGCGGAAGCAAGAAATCTATTTTCCATATCGTTTGATCTAGAGATACGAAATTTGGCATAAAGGTGTATTGTCACTAATAGTTCAAGAAAATATTACGAAATGTTGAAAAAGTCGCCATCTTGGATCCAAAATGGCCGCCGAACCCATTGTTGTATAGAATAGAAAGCCTAACCGTTGCAGCTAGAAATATCAAATTTGGTAACACGGTGCATTATCACTTGTATGTTACTAAAATATTACATGATGTATCCAAAGACGCCATCATGGATCCAAAATGGCGGACCTAAAAATCCATTTTCCACACCGTTTGAGCTAGAGATACGAAATTTGGCATAAAGGTGCATTATGACGAGTAGTTTAAGGAAATATTACAACATTTGGGAATAGTCACCATCTTGGATCCAAAATGATCGCCCAAAATCCCATTTTGCACACCGTTTGAGCTGGATAAATCATATTTTACTTGAATATGTACCATCACAAGTAGGTCACGATAATATAAGAGAACTTTCAAAAAGTCGTCAACTTGGATCCAAAATGGCCGCCCCAAATCCCAATTTCCAAATCATTGACGTTAGAGAAAAGAAATTTTCTTTGAAGGTATATAACCAAGAGTAGGTTACAATAATTGGGGCAAACCTGCTCTTTGGGGGCGCAGGCCCCCGTGGGAGGATGCAGGTGGAAACCTTGGTGGTGTAGTGCTGTAGGGAAATTTTGGTTAAGATAAAGGAGGCACATCCTCTAAAAAAACACTGAAGTTGGGGGCGAACCCCCGTATATATAATAAATCACAGCCATATTAAATTCACTAGTGGATGAGGCCTCTCCCCGAAGGGAAGAGTTGGTCTACTGCTCCCACGAGGACCAGACGGGTTGGGAGAGGAAAACCGAAGCTCTCACTGTGATCGCCACTGTCTTTTATTCACAGCAGCTCCCCAATTGTCCCCACGATGCTGGGTCAACACCGAAATTTTTGAGCCCCCACCGGGAATCGAACCCGGGACCGCTCGCACTGAAGTCGACTAGGCTACGCAGGAGCTCATATTTATATATATATATACGTCTTGTGGGGTATTGTTGAACAGTTCTTGATGAATAATCTGCAAATCAATAAATAGTTTCTCGATAACTCACATATAAGTCGATATTTGAATTTTTTTAAATAAAAAAAAATTCTAGATCTACGTCAGCCATAGGCCTACCGAAAGGGATTTATTGGTGTCAACAGTGACATATCTACGAGGGGGGAAAATACGTTACAAATATATAATGATTCTAATTACACAATACCAATGAGTGAAATTGTCACGTTGGGTCATAAGAGTTTGAGCTTAGTAATTGCTTCCGATGGAGGAAATGTTTGACCATATTTCTAAACGCACTGTAGGTGGTAGAATTTGTAATATTGATTGGCAAGGAGTTCCATGTTCTTGCTGCTGAAATAGAAAATAAACCAGCTGGTTTGCAGAGTCTACTTTTATTAATTTGTTTGATCAAATGTTTTTAACTGTTTTGCTGCTAACTTCACAGTAAAGCATTTGGATCTGACTAACCTAAGTTCTTTCTTTGTTGGTCACTTCATTCAATCTAAGTATGTCGTAAAGAAACCATCAAAACCTTACTATGATCATCTTCAGAATATTTCAAAGTATCAAATCACTAAGTTACAAAGCAAATAATGAAGTACCAAAGTAACAAAGTATCAAATAACGAAATTCAAGTTTAAAAAATGAACAAAATGTCCAGGTAATCTTAAAAACAAAACTTGTTTGTTGCCCATAGCAATAATAATTTTGTATATTTGTCATCTCATCAATTTTTGTCATCATGTACATGACAACACACTCTCAGAGATAACTAGATGAAATTTAATAAAATAATTGGAAATTTAAGACCTATATTTGTCTCCAAATTACCTGAGGAAAGTAATTATATGTAAATTTTAATAAAATGATTAGAGTTATTTTAAAGGATCTTGTTATATTGAGAATATGTTTCTTCTTCATTTGTTTCTGGCAACTAACATATTTCAAAGGGGAAAGCATAATTTTAAAGCTTTAAATCTTCTAACTTAAGGTCACCTCATAAGGAAATGCACCCTTGTAGGTCTGCATGAAAATGTGTGAGTAAGTGTGTGTGTTTTTTAGTAAGCTTTCTGTCTGTTGTGAATAACACTAAGCTGTTGGCAGCGTTAACAATTGATTGGGGTGTGCAGCAGGTGAACCCTTGAGGCACACCGGAAAAAACTTCCGAGTTTGGTGTCACGTGGACAATTGCGAGCAGCTGACCACAAAAGTAAGTGCCGGAAAACAAGAAACATGTTATTTAGGGTTAAATAAAAAAAAGGAAATAATTTTTTGAAAAAGGAAGTGAATAAAAATTACTTTGTTCTCTTTATATACATATAAAGTTATTTGCCCTGCTTTCAACAATTTCCAGACATACTTTAAGTTTTACCTAAAAATGGAAAACTCATAATAGTAAACTTAATAAAAGACAGACAAAATAGTAGAATTCATTAAACGTTATGTATACTCAGATTCATAGTTAATTTTATCGTGACGGGCCGAAGTGCACAGTTACTAGACTGGCCCATATAAAAATAAAGTTTTTTCATAGAGAACTTCAGATGGGCAGATATTAGAAATCCAAGAAATTATTGAATTTGCCAATACCGAGTTTTACGTACGCAGATAACGCATAACATCTTTTACTTGTCTTATGTATCGGTTCGTTGTTATGAGATGCTGCTACTTTTAGGACACAGAAACTTCTTTTATCAACTCGAAGTCCTTCAAGAAGAAACTTTTTTTTATCAAATCCAATACTGGTTCATATCAAAACCAATTCGGAATTAAATAATGTTGATAATAAAAATCGTTCTAAAGCTAATATCGATTATGGCTTCGATTTACCGATTTTCTCAACATCGCTGTTCGATATTGTACACTATCGCACTGAAAGAAGAATTTACTGCATTTAGAAGGAAAAAACGTAGATTCCGGTTACAGGCGGCTTTCCTGGCGCTGCACATGCCACTTCAGGAGGACTGCATTCTGTGTTGGGGCTCAAGAGTTTCTGTACTATGTTGGAAGGAACAGAACCAAGGTAGCAAGGATAGCGCAGACGTACCTGTACGTATATTTGGTACAGAACTGACAGGGTGGGGTTCAAGATTCTCATGACGGTGGTCTAGATTTTCTAAGTCACACCTTTGATTTCCATGGTCGGTGGTCTAGAATTTCTTGGTTTTCTTGACAGTAATCTAGATTTTCTAGGCTTAAACTTTGATTTCTTTAGCTGTTGTCTAGATTTTCTTGGTCATGCTCCTTGTTTCCTTGATGGGGTCTAGATTTTCTAGACTGTACCCTTGATTTTTTAAGCGGTGGTCTAGAATTTCTTGTCAGTACTCCTGGTTTCCTTGACGGTGGTCTAGATTTTCTGCATTACACCTTGGACATTTTAAACGGTATTCTAGAATTTCTAGCGGTTGTTCCGTATTTTCTAGATATTGCTGTAGATTTCCTAGACCACGCCTTCGACTTCTACTAACCCTTTAGAATTTCTGGGTTATGCACTTGATTGCCTCTACGGTGATCTAGATTATTTTGACTATACTACACATCGTGGTCTAGAATTTCTAGGTTGTGCTCCGGATTGTCTGTGTGTTGATCTAGAAAATCCACCCCAAATTTCCTTTAACAAATTCAACATCATATTGAATTACATAGCACATGCCACAGACCTCGTAAAAATAAATAGGAAAAGTTGTTTTGCAGATTCCAAATGTATACAAAAAAAATTTACCTTCAAATTTCTTAATTACACAACCAAATCCAAAACTATTTAAAATATCAGAGAGGCACATTCTGCTTAGTTCACTTCTTCACTTCAGTGCACAAAATATTAGCCGACAGATTTCCACCAATAGACTCCTATTTTCACTTTATTGACTCGTTGGCCAGCATCACAAACTGTTATTTTGCTTGTAATACACGGTAATTGCTTCTCAGTCATGCCTTGTTTATATTACTAACATTTTACGATGGTGAAACATATGGGTAAAACTAACTTGCGTTCAGACTACCGAACTTAACTTAGTTATCCTGCTTGTACTACCATTGTCTGTAAAGAAACAGGTTGAGGTTTTCGTGGTTGAGTAAAGAATCCGCTTGTTACAGGGGAGAGGATTCAATTATAAAAAATGAACACAAATGAATTGATTGTAGCGTCAATTTTTTTAGATTAGTTATGCTATCATTCTTTTATATTCTAAAAGTAGTACGCACCACTATTATACTATATATTTCGATAAAGAACGAAATAAACTCACGAAGTGATTCGTGATTAGTAACTAACTTGCGTTTAGACAGTCGTTTCTTACTAACGTTACAAGATAACCGTCGTAAGTTGATACTAGTTAAATTTGAAACCCGCGTTAACGGTAACTACCGTTTACATTACTAAAATGAACTCGGGTTAGCATTAACCATGGTAAAATGTTAGTAATGTAAACAAGGCATCACTACTAACCATCACCAACCAGTCTATAGTTAGTTTTTACTACGCAGAAGGAAAATCCGTTTACGTAGTTTGTAGTCTGTGGGATCGTACAGATCGTAAGGATCGTATACAGCAGTGGGACTGTGTAGTATCCGTACAAAACTATTTGAAATTGCATTAAAAGGATTTTCTGTATCCTGCAAGTGCTAACGAGGGGTGGACATGATTTTCCGTCTATTAGCAGCTGTACAGATTGGTCATGGCTGAGCAACAAACCTGTACGTAGCCTGGTATAGAAAATCTTGTGTGGGATGCAGAATCTTGCTAAATTTCGCCGTTCCGGATTATCTAGACTAAAATTCAGCAATTTTTCTCTCAGGGCGGTTGACTTATCGATATATCGATCAAACCGAACAGTCTTACGTTAGAGATCGAAAATCAAAATCTATCATACGCACTATGATCTTAAACTTGGCCTTTTATAGCACATGTTTGATAGTAGAGATTCTTGGGGAAACTTTATTTTCTGAATCGATAAGCAAATTTTAAAATTTACTTAATAGAGTGGAAGCTCGATATAACGAATTCCTTGAAAACCTCATATTTCGAATTTTCATACTTGCTTGGCTTGACATCGTACCTGTATATATCGAATTTTGTTATTGGAAAACCTCTATATATCGAAGTTGCTTCAATATATAAAGGTTTATATTAATAAACCTCGTAATTCGAAGTTTTCTCGTTCTCCTTGAGGTTCGATATATCGAGGTTCCACTGTATTGGCTAAGAGGATCTGCTTAGGTGTCTGTTTACTTTTCAGGTTTGGTGAATCCGAAATCGAAGTCTTTCTTTCCCTTTACGTCAGGGTTTTGTGCAAAATCTAAATTTAACAAGCAGCGCTGAGTTGATTTACGTTTATAACCCTGTTCCGTATCTTCTCTTTTGAAGCTTCAAGAATACCACTCTTCACATAGCAATCAAGAGGCAATCCACTTAGAATTTCAGGCCTCGCACTTAGAACGTTAACATCTGCATGCGGTGAAAGTCAATGGTAAGCCAATATCGATTCACCTTGTCCAGCACCCTTGGGATCACAAATATAATGTGATTCTTCTTCTTTCTGATTAAGTGTTTTATTAAATATATGACTTTAAGAACTATAGACGCATAATTGTAACATCTAAAAGAAAATAAACATTTCATTGTTTTCGTGGAGTGAGTGTTATTTCCAGATTATTTTGTGCTTGCAGTGGCATGAACGAACCATGAACTGGTTGTGGCAATAGCACATGACGTCAAAAGGACAGAGAAAGGCAGTGATATTTTCTTTATGCTTTACTAAAATAATACTTTGAAACCACCTTTTCACGCAAACAACTTTGTACCTGGAAGGTGAAAACTAGTTAACTATAATCATATATAAGCTTTCGCTTTCCCTGAATCGGTCTACTTGCATATTCGCTTTACTGCTGTCACTTCAATTAGCTCTTTGCCACCGAATCAGGGAATTTATTAGTTAGGACTAGATTCTGTCAGTCAGTACTTCGATTACAATAGTTGACGCTTTTCTAATCAGTCAGTACCACTATTTAAATAGTTACCTTATTCTTTATATCAGTTGGTTTAGCTAAAATCAGTGTTATCAAGATTACATTCATCCATCGTGCTGACATACGTGTAAGACCTGGCATCTTTGTGATGCATTAATTCTTTCTTGACTTTCAATTGGTCATCACTCTGGTGAGCAGTCGTGCCCTTTACATTCACTAAAGTAAAATTACTGAGAAATATTCTTGTATTGGGATATTATTGGTTTCTTAGCGAAGACAATCGATATATAAATTTTCAATAATATCCAAACTTTCCTGATTATTCAGGCTATGTGTATAACTTGACAGGCGGACCAATAATATCCGTCAATTGTAATCCTTAATCTCTTATTTACATATCCTTGCTGCTCATTTTATGATAAGATATAATTTTAAACTATCACAATATTATATGCTATCACTATATTACCGATCTACCGAACCAAAACTTCCCGAGAGAAAATCTAGTTTCATTGTTAGGAAGTGCTTATCCCTCGTAATCTTCCTAACTATGAAAGCTTCATTATACAAATTTATCTCTGGGCAGAGCTCTCATCATTCTCTCTGATTAATGAGTATTTGCACTGGTAGCCTTGTAATGGCGTGATCCCGGGTTCGACTCTCCCCCCCCCCCCATACCGGTGGTATAGTACTGAACGTAGTGGATCGTAATGTACTTGAAACTGTACAAGGTCTTTAGGACGCCATCTGAATCCGATGTAAGGTGAGGACAAGAAGAAGACTGCATAATGAAGTACTACACAGGATCTACAATTCACCCGGTATTATAAGAATAATGAAATCCCAATGGCTAAAATAGGAAGACCATGTAGCTCAGTTACGGGATCAACGTAGATTATATGTTTATGTTGTTGATAAGCTGGAGGGAAAGAGGCCCTTGGGGAGACCGAGATGTCGTTGGGAAGACAATATTAGAAGGATTCTTCGAGAGGTATGTGTTGAGGGTAAAAACTGGCTTGATCTTGCCCGGAATAGAATGCAATGGCGAAGGTTTTTTTACTGCGATGTTGAACTTGAGTTTCGTAAACCACCGAGTTAGATGGTTAATAAATTTTTCAGGATCTTTTGTTCGAGGGAAATAACTTTTAATTGAATAAAATTGTAAATTGTATTTATTTGAAGGTACTTTCACTGTGAATTTCTACTTGGTATTGTTGATAAAGTATTGCAACTCCCATTGTCGTCCTTTAAGTAGCGAAGGTAATGCATTATTGTTGCCATGAAAATTCAGATCAGTAGAGCTAATGATTTCCTATTTGATAGCAGCTTGGTTAACATTGGTGCGTAAATTTAACTAAGAAGCTGAAGGTATTCTGTGATGAACAAACTGGAAATGGCATTTCTACCAATTAGAACTTCTCTATTGAGAGAGGATACAGCATTAGAAGAATTTCTTACTGGACTCGCAATCAAACACGTAACCTTTGAGTATGTCGTGATCAAATACAATGTTTCGTCAGGTTGCCACGATATTTCGTATTTAAGACTTCAAATTTTTCTCTGTACTGTCTTTTATGTATGTACCATAGTTAGAATGATCCGATTTTGGTCACATATGCGCCGTTTTGTTCGATAACGTGTTGCCATTTGGAAGGTAATATCATGATGCCTCTCTCATAGAAGCCCTTGTCCCTATTGGCAAAAAATTGAGACAGTCGATGTTCACAAGCCTCTCTTGACGCACCAGCAAACGTGTTCGCCATGGACAGGAACAGATGGTAATCACTCGGTGCCAGGTCCGGACTATAACGTGGATGCATAAGAACCTCCCAACCAAGCTCCCGGAGCTTCTGGCGAGTCACTATCGATGTGTGTGGCCTGGCGTTGTCCTGTTGGAACACAATGCCTCTCCTATTGGCCAAAGCTGGGCGCTTCTGGGCGATTGCTGCCTTCAGACGGTCCAATTGTTGACAGTATAGTTCCGAGTTAAGGGTTTGGCCGTATAGGAGCAGCTCATAGTAGATAATTCCCTACCAATCCCACCAAACACACAGCAAAACCTTCCTGGCCGTCAATCCTGGCTTGGGCACCGTTTGCGCCGGAGCACCGCGCTTCGACCACGACCGTTTTCGCGTGACGTTGTTGTAAGTGATCCACTTTTCATCACCTGTCACCAACCGCTTCAGAAATGGGTCGCTTTTGTTGCGATTCAGCAGCGATTCGCAGATGGAAATTCGGTCCATGAGGTTTTTTTGCGTTAACTCGTGTGGCGCCCATACATCAAGCTTCTTTGTGTATCCAGCCTTATGCAAATGGTTCCATACGGTTTTTTGTGCAATGTTTAGCTCTTGGGCAATCGAAACAGTGCTTACATGACGGTCGGACGCGACAATGTCCATGATTTTATCGACATTTTCGACACTTGGCCTTCCAGTGCGTGGTACATCTTTGACGTCAAAATTACCGGAACGGAATCGACGAAACCAAAATTGCGCGTGATTGGCTGTTACAATATCAGGACCATAAACACTATTCACATTTGCAGCCGCCTGGCTTGCGTTTTCGCCTTTATCGAAGAAAAACTGTAAAATATAGCGTATTTTCTCTTTGCTAGTGTCCATTTTAACGCGCGCTCGCACAACACTGAGTCAACTCATCACAACTATCTGAACGCAATCTCATCGTTTGAACGCCATCTCGTTGAACCCGATCGGACTTATACAACGCGAGATACAGATCACTGAAGCCATCTATTGGCAAAATAATGGATTACTTTTAACTACACCAGATATATAGAAGAAAAAAACACTGGAGGACTAGACTGTTATGCCAATTCCCGTAGAATCTATAGGAATTGGCATAACAGTCAAGTATAGAACCTGAATTTGAGGACGTGAAATACCATAGTCTTGGAGAAACTTGTGGACAGCCACCAAGGCTGATGTTTATGTCAGCCCTTTCACTAGGAGCAATCTGGAGCAGTAACATTATGTTGTGTAGAGCAGCGTTTTGATAAACACGTGAACAACAGCGATGCTCAGCTCTTGTTTGTAGTTTTTAACGTCTCGTACCGCAAAAATTGATTTTTTTTCCTTCTGTTTTTTAATACATTATTTACGGTTCTCTATACAGAAGAAATATATTACACCCGGACTCCTGCTCCTTTCTTTAAAAGAACTTATGTATTAATCATATCCATACTTATTTCATCACTTCATTTTCACAAAGTTTGTTAATAAAAAGCGGAATAAAATTTGAAACGTTTATTTTAATAATAATAAAACAACAATGCAATTGCTGTTCATGAAGCTCTGCTGACCTCTATTATTAATCCAATTTTCTCGGAATTGCTGCTAGAATAGGTTTTGCTGGATAGCTAAACCATCTATCCAGCAAAACCTATTCTGGCAGCAATCCCGAGAAAATTGGATTAACAATGCAATTATCGGGTGTTTCTTTAAGTTCTACTTTTAAAAAAAAAATCCTTTCATTTTCGAAAAACGGCAAAGTTCTTTCTGAACTCATACCGGCGATGCTACTGATCCGTTCATGACGTGTACTATAGCATTATAATGTATAAATGACTTTATTATACACGATTTTTCTCTAAGCCTAGAAGATAAGCCTCCCAACTGACGTAGAGTCGGCTGTGTGTGATTCTGAGAGTGTGTACGTGAACAAACAAGGAGGAATTTTCTTTTCTTTAAGAGAAAACTTTATCACATATCCTGGGCTCTGTAAAGATATTTATGATTTCTTATAGTATGTAGCAAGTAATGAAACCTAAGCGAGCTGCATTTCAAATACCTAACACTATTTTTACTTAAGGTGAGCCACTAGTTAAAATTTACTGAAAAGTGTAATTTAAATTGTCCAGTAGAAGAGATCTTTACCGAACATGGAGAAACGAAAATAAACTTTGAAACCTATGGTTGCTAGGTAATTATTTATTTCTTAATAAATCGAGTATTCCATAGAACACTAACGTTATACACGAAAGACAAGAGAAAACGTCTTTTTCTATTAAAGGTAAAAGGTAAAGCTATCGCCTGTGCGATACACACGCGCCGCGAACGGTCCATGGGAGTTGTGATGGTAGCGCTCCATAAGTTTCTTGACCTACGGTACAAAGTGAGGTGGGTGGTCAGTCACAGGCTCGACCGCCTTTAGGTCTACCTTCCCAAGGTGCCCAGGAATACCAAGGCCACTCTGGTACTCAATTTGATAGCAGGCTGGGTGCACCTCAGAGCGCCAGGCATGGGAACACTTCGAGAAAAATCTCTTGCTCTATTAGTTCTTAAAAATGGGTAACAATATTCATAATTTATAATTTCTGATAATATGTTGTCATTTACGTTTATCTTTTACAAAGAAGATGTTAGTAGCAAAATACACAAAATATGTTGCGTGCGAAGTTAAAGTAAATATAATTTCTCTCTCTCAACTGTCAGTCACTTGCAGGAAAGGACAAATTAGAAGAATTGAAAAATGAACTCAAGAGGATTAAGTGGGACATCATAGGACTATCAGAAGAGTGGAGGAAGAATGAAGAACAGTTGACATCAAAGTCGGGGCACCCGTTCTACTTTAAAGGAACAGAAAATGGAAAAGCGACAGGCGTTGGCTTTATAATTAATAAAGACCTGAAGTCATGCATCAGACAAATTGAAGGAATTTCAGATAGAATCGCACGGTTAGTAGTAAAGACAGACAAGAGATACAGAATGGAAATTATACAAGTGTATGCTCCAACAACCCCACATCCGGAGGAGGAAATCGAAGGCCTATATGAGGAGATACAGAAGATTTTAGATCGTAGACAAAATTGTAATGGGAGACTTCAATGCGAAAGTAGGAACCAAGCAGAGCAGTGACACGAAAGTGGGAAACTTTGGATTTGGCAAAAGAAACAAGAGAGGAGAGAAGTTAGTGGAATTCTCAGAAGCCAACAGACTGTTCATTTTCAATACATTTTTCAAGAAACCGCCCCAGAGGAAGTGGACATGGAAAGGCCCAATTGGGACCGAAAACGAAATAGACTAAGTTTTATCGAATAACTGGGAAATTCTGCAAGACGTGTCTGTTCTGAACAGTCCAAGGTCTCAAGTGATAATAGGATGGTGATGTAAGCTGAAACTAAATACTAGACTTGAGAGAAAGAAGCTTATCAGAGGAAAACCGCCACTTTTAGATCTGGAAAATCTAGGGAAAAACAAACAGACATTCGAGATAGAACTAAGCAACACATTTAGCGCCTTGGAAGAGTTAGAGGATGAAGAAGACATCGATAGCAGAAATAAAATACTGACCAAGATAATAAGAGAGACAGCCAAGGAAATAGCAGGCACCAGAAAGAAAAAAAACAGAGCAAAATCTCAGAAGAAAATAAACTCTTGATGAAGAAAAGAATGGAAATGAAAGAAGAGGAAAATTACATAAAAAGGATTGAATACATAGAACTAAATAAAATTGTAAGGAAGAAAATAAGAGAGGATGTACGAAGACATAACGAAAATCTTGTTAGAAATACAATCGAGGAGAACAAGAGATTGAAGAAAACCAAACAGTAGCTCATGATAGGGGAAAAAGTAAGTAATTGCAGTTAAGAGACCAGACGGGACTTTAACACGAAATAAGGAAGAAATTATAAAAATATTTGAAAATTTCTACAGAGAATTGTACTACTCCGAAGAAGAGCTAGGAAATGAAGACTCAGAAAAAAATGATGTAGAAGTCCCAGATATAATGAAAGAAGTGGATACATCGAGGGATGAAGAACGGAAAGACGCCAGAAGAAGATGGACTCAGAGAAGAGATGTTTAAATGGGGAGGTGAAAAGATGAAAGAGGAACTTGCTAAATTATTCTCAATGTGCCTGAGGAACAGGCAAATACCATCAAGTTGGAATAATGCTGTTATAATTTTGTTGTACAAGAAAGGGGGTAAAGAACGCGTCGAAAACTACAGATCAATTAGATTACTGTAAGTTCTATACAAAATGTTCACCAACATTATTTTGAATCGTATTGAACGGGACTTGGATTTTAATCAGGGAAGGGAACAAGCCGGATTTCGTCGTGGATTTAGCACAATTGACCACATACAAACATTGAATGAAGTTATGGAAAGGACTAATGAATATGAACTTCCACTATGTTTGGGATTCATAGATTTCGAAAATGGTTTCGATTCGGTCTCCTTGTCAGCAGTACTTAAATCACTTGAACATCAAAGCATGGAAAATACGTACTTTAAGCAACTGCGAAATATTTATTCAACAGCCACATCTGTCATTAGACTACATCAAGAAAGTGAAAAATTTAACGTTGGAAAGAGGGTAAGGCAAGGAGATTCTTTATCTCCAAAACTGTTTTCTGCGGTCAGGGAGAGAGTGCTCCAAAATTTAAACTGGGATGAAGTGGGAATTAAAATTAATGGCGAATATCTTCATCACCTACGGTTCGCTGATGATATAGTCCTGTTTGCTTCAAATGCGGAAGAACTACAAACCAGAATGCAAGAACTGAATAATGAGAGTTCGAAAATAGGCCTTAAAATTTATTTAAGTAAAACAAAGGTCATGTACAATCAACATGCTGCAAAAAGGGAAATAAAGATTAACGGAGAGACAATAGGCATAGTTGATGAGTATGTTTACCTAGGCCAGCTCAAAACATAGAATGACAAGTTGACTGATGAAATAAATAAAAGATGTAAAATGGCGTGGATTTCGTTTGCAAGACTACACTTTATTTTGAAAATCAAACTACCAATATGTCTGAAGCGTATAGTTTATAATCAATGTGTCTTACCTGTGATGATGGCTGTGAAACTTGAACATTGAATGCTCAAACGACTCAAAGATTGAGAGTCACACAAAGAGCAATGGAGAGACGCGTGCTAGGAATAACCAGGAGGGACAGAAAGACAAATGAATGGATTCGCGCACAAACAAAGGTAGAGGATGTAATCAAGACTGCGAAGAAGATGAAGTGGAAATGGGTCGGTCACATAGCTAGACGAACAGATGGAAGATGGACGACAAATGTACTACATTAGATTCCTAGAGGAAAGAAGCGACCAAGACGACGTCCGAATGCAAGATGGGTAGATGAAATCAAGCGTTTTTCAGGAGCTACATGGATGAGGATATCAGGAGACCGAGATATGTGGAAAGAAAGGGGGAGGCCTTCATCAAGCAGAGGATAGAGAACTGCTGAATATGATGATGAAGTTATTCAACAGAGACAGAAAAAAGAATGGATCTTTGAGCATCATATGAAGAATATTTTAGATAAATGAAGCTCTTTCTCTTACCAGAGAAATATTTGTGTGTGTTCGTGTATGTAATAAACATCGATACGAGTACGTTTTGTTGCGAGCTGCCATAGTTTACTTTATAGAGTGTTGGTTTCGTATTCGGGTGGTCCTCGGTTCGGTACTAGCGGCTGACTGTCCTGACTTAAATTTTCCCAGTGTTAGCCTCAGTCACGCGAGGGTTGTACCGGGATGGTAATTTCAATATAGGACCTGGCCGACTCCCTATCGCGATTCTCACAACCTTATCACGGAGTGATCCATATGTGCCTAAAAGCTATAAATAAAATTAAAATCCAATGAGTACAATGTGTAAATATATCGCTTTTCTAATCGGCATACTTCTTCTCAATGCCCAGACAGGATGACCGAGATTGATTGAGTGACCGTAGCACAGTTGCTACAGCGTTGGCTTAGCAATCATAAGGTTCTGGGACTGCCGTCTATCCTGACTGAGGTAGTACCAGGCCATTTGCCTCACGACACAAATATTTATAATAATCCACAGAGATAGAATAAATGCACACACACATAAGGACAGAGAGTGTGTGTGGAAGAAGGAATGAGTAAGAGATAAATACAAAGAAGAAGATACGAATTCATAAAAAGAAAGAGACGGATAGAGAAATATCAATGAAAACATTGAAACTAGATTGATTTATTATTATGCTAAAGAACAAACACAAACCACTTTGTACTTTCTGATTCTTGCTATGATGCTTCTTGTTTCTCCAACCCGAGAAGAATATCTTATTGAGTTCTGTAAATAGTTGAAACTCTCATTTTATTCGAAAAGCATGGCGCTGGCTGGGAATTTAACCTGAGCCATCCGACTGAAAGGTCAAGACGGAACCACTGAACCACACATTACACACACACACACACAAACCACACAAACCTACTAAAGTTAATAAATGGAAAAAATTACAAGGACAGGTAAAACAGTTTCGCGGATAGTTAATTCAGAAACCCCTGCTATACGAAATGTCAAATTTAAATAAATGGTACGAGTAAGTTAAAATGTGCGTTATATCAGGTTTTCCCATAAGTAATATCGTATATGTGATGACCGCCGCAATTACGCCATCTAATGAGCGAATAGTGAAATAAACGCCACGTGCCATATCTGAGTTATATATGGCACTTCATTGCGTAGCAGTGCGTAGAAGGAGAACGGTCTACTCCGCGTTTTGGAACTGTGGCTTGTGTTTGATCATGCCAGTGTCGGAGGACCACATACTGCATGTCATGCTGTATGAATTTCACAAGGAATATCCAGCCAGTACAGCAGCACGAAATATCAAGTCGATTATGGTCAGGGTGCTGTGTATGTGCGAAAGTGCCAGAGGTTTCAGTCTGTAGTGGGATGGCTTACGTCGCCCCTTGTGCAGTTAAATCAAGCAATATTGCAAATAGTCTCATTGTAGAGGTAGGGATATAAGTATGTGAAAAAGTTATGGTGGCCATGTGGGTGCCGCGTTGGATTCAATATGGCCGCCAATATAGCTTATTTACAGTATAGCGTCGACTATATTGTAACAATTACTGCTCCTACTGCCACGGACATGGTTTTTGAATTTGAATTTATTTTAAGGCCTTTAGGCAACTATGGCTCAGGCCGTATGGATGATGATGGGATGAATTGGTGGAATGAAGAAAGTGGGAGGAAACGGGAGCACCCCGAGAAAACCCACGCACACGGTGTTTGTCCACCACAAAGCCCACATGGCATGAGCAGGGATCGATCCGACGACCCCTAGCACCAGAGATGAGCGCTCTACCAACTGAGCCACCGTGGCCCATACGGACATGGTGTCAAACCATATCTTTTCACGTTCAGGAAGATCAAATCTGCCGAATTGTTTTTTCAACATATGTTTGTTACAATATGGCAACTGCGCACACGCGCAACCTAAGTGAGGGCCGTCATCATTATAAAAAATATCGTCTCATCAGCTCAAAGCGATATGTTTCGATGGTCAAATATCTTAAGAATTGTCTGGAATTTTCAAAGCAATAATAGAAATACACTGAGATATGACAGTGGTGTCTCGTGGCTCGGAAAAGAGGTGGAGCTGCTTGTAACGAAGGATAGCGATGAAGTATTTCATAAAGTCTTACAGTGTATGAAAGGAATGTATTAAGAAGTTGTATTTACACTGCGCGTGTGTTACGTAACAATGCTACGAAATGTCATTCGCGCGTGGATTTCTGGTACGACCGACTCCTTCAAGTAGTAGGACTCGTTTCGTAAATTTACGAAATCACTCTTTTAATCCTGGATTAATCTGAAATATATGTTGATGCAACAGTATGTTCTCAAGATAGTGGATTAATTCATGCCTGATTTTGATCTAAAGATCAAATGTTTTTTATGGAACCCCGGGGGCTGAGCGATAGATGCCTAAACGTCGTAAATAAAATTCGAACTTCAAATGGAACCGGAGATAACTCGCTAACAGTAGTGAGTTCAATGGCTGTCGGTGTAGCTCAGTGGTCAGCGTGTGAGACTCTCATTCTCAAGGTTCTTGGTTCGATTCCCCGCCTGGATTTCAAATTATTTTCTTTAAGGAATTAAGCGCTGTAAATGATGTTCGTGATTGTTACTGAAAGAGATTGCTACATAAAGGGACAAAAACACAAGACTAAGAGAGAAGGCAGGGGGGAAAGGATGCAGACTATGCATCCTTAAGCATTAAAATTTCATTTATTTCCATGTCTTCCGCTATTTTTCTTTCCTTCTTTTCTCTTTTTTTTCTCTTTCCCCGTCTTTTTCCATACTTCTGTCTGTGTGTGTGTTTGAACAAGACAAGTTTTGTTGCACTGCATAATGGATTCCTGCATGATGTCCATATTATTATTTTCCTTTTCTTTGCATTAATTCCTATCTCTTAGAACATAACGTAAATGGAATCTCTGTCAGAAATATCTGGCATGACATGTTTTGATGCATGTTTGTACTGTCATGTTGGTTGTCGAACTATTAGGCGTACAATGAAACAATTCTCCTGTATGTAAAAGGTTATAACTCCAACATCTAATTACTTTTGCCGTTCCCTGTAGATGATTGTGTAGTGGAACTAATCAAACTAATCGCAAGTATGGCTATAATTTGTATGTTACTGTTTCAAGGAAACTAGACTATATAATCAATTTGAATGCGTTCTTGATTCACGCCTTTTAGACTTTAATTAAAGTTGTTTATGGACTTTCGACAACTTTGGCTCAAACTGTCAGGCCTTTTTGTTTCGTTTGTTATAAGAAATTTCCCATTATAATATCCGGGATTTCCATTGCAGTATTGTCAAATTTCTTACCAAATAAAGGAATGTTAAGATTCTAGGATTACGAAATGGTATCCAAAAATTTCGGAAAAATAACCCCGACGCCAAAACCGGTTTGTGATAGGGCTCTGCACTTGGAGTATGTTCGGCCAGATATGAATAAACCACTTTACTATAGATAAATTGAGAATATGTTGCTCTGTGCTCGAAGGTGCTATTATAATATGCGTGACCACATCTCAGGTGATCCCATCAACTGCTGTGATCTTGTATTACTATTTTATTTATCAGGAATTGCTGAGTTTCGGTGAAGGAAACTTATACTTCCTTTCTTACCAAATTCAACCTAACAATAATAAAGAGAATCTTGATAAAGATATAGTACAGAATACTTCCTTGCTAACGTTATTAATCTCTCCAGTGTAAATGAAAGCCTAATCAATATATTAGAAAGAAAATATGCACGTAAATAAATCATGCAATATGAGAAAAAAATATTTAGCATTTACCGACTAAAACGGTTAACTTTAATAATAATAAAATTTTGTAAAGTTATTATTTTGCGGTCATGCCAAAGCGATATCCTTCCTTGACAGTAAATTAACAGAAAGTCTTTCAATTTATTTTACTTCAACGCTATTAGCCTGTATTACATTCTATCTTAAATAGATGGATAGCTCTGTAATCGGAGATAGGCAGATGCAGGCAGTAGAGACGTTGATTTTTTTCATCATGTACGTGACGTTTGGCGATTTTCGAGGTGGATATAAAAATAAACACTGAGCTTGCATCTAATTTCGTTTAATTCTCTAAAGAAAACTGCAACAACGACCCTCAAGCATTGATTCTGCAAGTGATTGGTAAGCAATCTCTTAATCGGACAGGTGTTTCTGTGGTATGTGCGATTCAAGGTCGTGCGAACATCAGTTGCCATCGACAACCACAACTCTTCAAAACGCTTAAATCTTTACTAGTTTGACCATCAGAATCGACAGACCTTTGTAAACAGATGGAACTCTGCAGTATCCGGAAATCTCCATTTAAAAAGGAACTTCATTCCGTTCTCTTTACTCTTCAATGAAAGTAACGCGTTGCGTTTATAGTTCCCTCCCCCAACTTTTTTTTTTCAAAAAGCAATGTGTGCCGTTCGTTGTTTCATAAAACGGAATGGTCTCGTTCCTTGTTCTTTTGTTTATATTGAACTTCAAACTATGTTTGGGACACGTTTAAGAGTATATATTTAATATAGCTATGTGGTAGAATGTTGGCTTTGTTTTCGGAAAGTCCTGGGTTTAATTCCAGAGGTCTGACTGAGGTTTTTCCTGAGTCACAGCAGGCAAATGCCGACATGGTAGCTTAAAATTAGGTCTTGACAGACTCCTTCCTAAATCCTTCCCCTCTTCTATCCCAGCCTGAAAATTAGATGCCTTAAGGCGAAAAATAAATTTCATTCAAACAAAGTGATATGTAGGTAAAGGTCCTTAGCAATATCATATGTGTTAAATTATATATACTGTTTATTTTCAATTCAAATTGACCGTATACGAAGTAAATGCGTATGAAGTATACAATTTAAAATAAAAGTTTGTATTTGCTACTAATAATACGATAGTGAAAATGAGAGAACTCGTCTCCTTGGCCCATGTTTCAGCTATCATTTTAGGAACATCAACAGAATACACTCCTATTGTAAAGTATTATGCAGTTTCTAAGGAACACACAAGCACAACACAATAATCAAGTAATAATATCACTGGGCTTTAACACAATAGTTCTGAAGAATCAATTTAGTAGGCATCTTTCTTTTTTACAAAATGTTTGAAGTTACACACGGACCGAAAACCTTTGCTAACTTTTAAAATCATACGATTTTCAAAAGTCGTAAAAGAAAATACATGCAAATTTGTATTAAATCAAAGTTTCGTAAAGGCTTTATAGAAAATTTAATTCAGACACTTTTTGGACAATGTTCAAAGGAACTGAAAAGGAACGGAAGTTTTCGTTCATGTTTCTTTAGAAAATAAACTACGTTCCAATCCCGCTCCACTTGAAAATAAAGGAATGTTTTCAACGGCTACTTTCGCTTGAAATGAGCTGATTTCCAAGGAACGCTTTCAGTTTTAGAGTGAGGGTCGGGCAGGGCATTATTTCTAGGGGAAAAGGTGGAAATTCCCTGGCACCTCGTGGTTTTTCCCTGATACCTCATGTACCTGTTTTTTTTTTTGTTTAATGAAAAAAAAACATTTTCACAAACTTTTATTTTTAACCGCATATTGGCTCTCAAAATGCTCGACTAGTACGTATTGTTTTACGGAAGCTTTATTCAAAATTTCTAAGCTACCACTGAATTTCTCGTGTCATATGACTACATGTCGGTGCTGCCCAGTGAGCTTTATATTAAACGATACTGGAGTTATCGTTCAAAGTCTTAAGTTAGACACCAGAGCGAACAGTTTAACTGATAGTACATTTCCAGTCTACGAATCCAATAATGATAAAAGAAATTCAGTCATTATTGTTAGTTTTTTACTCTTGCCATCGCTGTGTGAACTTTTTTTTTTATCTATTAATTCTTGAGTTATGGGCAGCGGCGGCACCAGGGTTGCAAATGTGGAGATAGCTACAACATTTCATTTGAAACAGCCGGGGGCTGTCTTAAGCTTATAGCGTATGTATTGGGTTGGTGTGAATGAAATGACCGCTTTGACGCCTGGTGGGAAACACACCTCAGCAACACAACACAGGGATCGACTGAGGTCACGCGTCTAACGTCAGAAACTGTGTCCAGCAAACAGGCTGGGGTACCCAGACAGTCAGAAAGTAGTGTGTTGTTGAACAGGGTCGTATGAAAGTACACCATGGAGAACACATAATTGCCAATTAGTTTTCTTTATTAATTTAAACTTGGGCATTCTGCAAGCATGCAGCAAAAACATAACAGTACATTTGGGACAGGAATGGCGAATGAACGCACCATTCGCGGTTGGTTTGTCAAATTTCGTTCCGGTGACACAACATTGGAAAATGAGTCCATGGGTACCGACCAACATCATGTTCGGATGACCTGCTCAGGAACACCGTGGAGGCTGACCCTCGGAAGAGTGTTCGTGCCATTGCAGACGAACATACATCATACCCATGGTAGAAGGAAGACAAGGTAAGTCCGCGCGCAGCTTTCTCTTTTCTCGTGACGTCACCTTCGACACACGGGCCAGTGGTCTGCAAGCAAAGATCATCATTTTGCTTGTCACTTGAACTTGTCAATTTGTTCTTGTTTGGCAATAAAAAGTCCTCAAAAACACAGATTATTAGGTATTATACTGCTGTGTGTTTGTGTGCGTTTATATATGTTTGTAAAATATACGGTGTATTATATATACTGTGAATAGTGTAAATAGAACTTGTATTTATTGCGCATAACCGATTTGTAAACTTCCACAAACATGCCGTCGTGCGCGGTGTATGGCTGTAAAATAAACTCAAGAAATGGGAAGTTAAGTTCCATTCATTTCCCAAACAAGATAATCTACAGAAACAATAGATATCTGCTTGCAAGAGGAAAGATAAAATTAATCCAAAGAATGGCGAGTCAAAT
This sequence comes from Lepisma saccharinum, assembly GCA_022664845.1. Taxonomy (NCBI): domain Eukaryota; kingdom Metazoa; phylum Arthropoda; class Insecta; order Zygentoma; family Lepismatidae; genus Lepisma; species Lepisma saccharinum. The sequence continues at coordinate 34,198 of JAGDQP010002286.1, read as the reverse complement.
ATTTTCGTATGTTTTAATTGTATTCATTGTGCGTCGAAAAGAAGCAATGCAAAGGAAAATAATTATTTTGATTTCAATAAAGTTGTCACTATTTTACGAGGAATTCCTTGTTTTAAAATAATAGTCTGTGGAAAAAAAAGAGAATTGCTTCTTTTCAAAGACATGATAGAAGTTCTCGAATCCATCAGTTTTGTGTACAGTCAGCATCCTTAATGACTTATCAAGGAACGAATTGGTTGAACTGTTGCTAATATCCAAAACGAGCTGGTGAGTTTCTAAAGACGAGACCTACAGTTTTCGGTGAAGTGGGTTCGAAAACACTCCACGAAATGGACCTCGCTGGAAACTGAACCTCCATTCAAAATTTTACTTCGTCTAAATCACACAAATATTTCACTAAAGCTGACTTTAATGTTTGAACTTTATCAGAAACCTACTGACAAAATATGATCTTTTCGTGTGTTCAGTGTGTTCTCTTACATGCTTGTGGTCCATAATTCACATTCTATACACATTTACTTCGAATTTACCGAAGTTCGCGTTACTTAGAGTTCGTTTTAGATCACTTTCTGCGCATTTACCAGTACCACTTTACTTTTAATTCTCAATGCACTAAAATTGTGGTCTATTTCATATTAATTCAACGACAATTTTATATATGCTCAAACGCCCTTCTGCACGTTTTTAAGTATTTGCACTTTTTATGACAACTTTCCACCCTGAAATTGCCACTAATAAAATTCAGAAAGATGTTAGCTAATGCATTCATGTTGTTTAGGATAGTAAGTATTTATTGTTGGGTAGTTATAGGCTTTTAGATTACAAAGCATTGTCAATACGTTTGTTCAAATTGATATCAACAAAATATTAACTCGCTCCATTAGTAGCTTGAGTAAGCTGTATTTTTCATGAAAGCGCACCTTTTGGTATGTAAGGTCTTTATCATGTAGTTTGTATTTTCAAAATACAAAGACCCCTATTGCTTGATTTGTACCTCTTGTTTTGCCTAGTATATAACAAGTTCATATTAATATTTACCCAGTCACCGTGGTTCAGGCGGTAGGTTCGCGGACTTTGCAGAGGCTAAGGTAGGTACGCGGGTTTAAACCCCACGGCGGACTTAGTTTTTCCAGTTTTTTTCCTGTCATACAAGGCAAATGTCGGGATTGTACCTTCAAATTAGGCCCTGCCCCCACACCTTCTCAATCCCTGCCCCTACCCTATCCCATTCTGAGCCCCAGATGCGTAAATGACATAAATTCAATTGAGCAGAGCAGAAATATTACGCCAAGCAGAGAATTTATCCACTCCTAACATAAGACCATGCATACCCTACTCGATTTAGATTTCATAAAAAAGTTTGCTAAAGCATGTAACATGTTAAGTGATGCACAATTTTATATTCGTTTATTTTTCTGCATACTCCTTTTCAAAACCATTGGATCCTCGCAGGGAACACAGAAGCATCTCCATTAATTCAAGATGTGTACATAAAAAACGCCGCATTGCATGAGGAATTATGTATTACAGTACAAATATTGAAACACGTTCTACCAGAAGAAGAAACTGGAAATGAAGACCAAGTGTATTCCTTTATTATTGACGATCTCCAGGAAGAAAGTTTGAATATATTGCTGGACACGTGGCTTTTAAATTTAAAGTAAAATATCCTGAACTTGGCACTAGAACCGCTTCAGGGAACTTGAACACGATAGATATCAAAAGGAGGGTTGACATTTCCATCGAAACAACTTTTGGATGCGATCACAATAGCAAACAATGAATTTGTTAACTTCCACAGAATTTATTCGGAAAGAAAAGGGCATTGTTAGAAAACTCACGGAAAGAATAAACGCTAACGTTGAAAATAGATGCGAATCAGAGGTACTGTCTTATTTTCTTCGCCTGCGAACATACATCAGAATAAATGAATTTAGTAAGACGTTGAGATATTCTTCCTGTAAGATACAGATTTATAAAAAAATGAAGAAAATTGTGAAATGAGAGGATTTACCCCCCACCACCACCACCACCACCACCACCACCAACACACACAAATAACAGTTTACTTGTCCAATATACGTGGATTAGGCCTATGGGGAAACCACTTTTTTTTTTAAAAAAAAACGCACCATAGACAATACCTCTAGGTTGGTGAGGAAATTTGTCTAATCAACGGTGACTTTTTCCTACGAAAGTAAAAAGAAAATAGTAGCATACAGGAAAAAAATTCTAGTAATAAGCTCTATATTCCCAGTTGAGAAAAACATGTTTAAAGAAGAACATTATTTATGCTACGAGTGTCATCTTAGCTATTTTAACGCTAAGCTACAAGCAGCTACAAGCGGATGGGTTTTCTGCGTGAGAGCCTGTGTGTCGAAGCTGACGTCATGCGCAGCTTTGGTCGCTAGCGCGTCCTCTGATGGACTTACCTTGTCTTCCTTCTACCATGCATCATACCATACACCATACCACTGTCAGTCGGCGGCTCCGTGCGATCTGTAAGGTGAAGAAGTTGAATTGTTCTACATGAGTTGACACCGGCCAACAAGATTGCCATCTGGAAGTGTGCAGTTCTCTGAGTGTAAGGAATAAGCGGGAAGGTTTCTTGCATCCCATTGTCACTTCAGATCAAGAACGGATCTACTATGACAATCGTTAACGGTCAGGACAATGGCTGGATCATGATCAACATCCAGGACGGTGTCCTAAACCACCTCTAAGCCCACGGAAGATGTTGTTGCTGGTATGGTGGACTATGGTGGGAATGATTCATCATATCTTTCTCAGGCGAGGTGAAACCATCACTGCAGATCGTTTCAGTGTTAAACTCCATGAAATGCACCGCAAACTTGTCCGCAAGCATCCAGCAATGGTCAGCAGACATGGTGTTTTCATGGCAGCCTGCACGTCGCGCAAAGAACGGTGCAGGTTCTCCATGAGTTGCAGTATGAAACCTTCCTCACCCGCCGTATTCCCCTGATCTCTTTTCCGGCATCTCGATCACTTCTTGGTAGGGAAGACCTTCTCTGATGATCGGGCGTTGCAACATACAGTTAAGGATTTCTTCGCATCGCAGACAAACTTCTTTCACCACGGAATCCAACCGTTTGAGCCATGGGAATAGTGTGCGACTGAAGATGGCAACTACTTTAGTTAACCAGGTAATGTAGTTTTCATTTCCCCCCCCCCTCACCTTTGGACATGACGCACCTGGGGCGAACATTTCATTCGCATCAACCCAATATAAAATAAAGAATACTGATAAAACTGTAGGGCTACATGGGATGCTACGGAAGATTTGTGGATTGAACTCCCCATAGCACTCCCCCCCCCCACCTCGCGTAATGCCGTTTTTTGTTATAAGATACCGAAACGCTCATGGAATAGCACATGCTGTAAATAGCATTTTATATATTTATTTATTTTTTGTGACAAATAACACGTTGGGGTCGGGGCCCCTTTCGGATAGAATTAATTGGCCATTATAGGGTGCGTGGAAGGTTGTTTACCAAATTTCTTATTTACGAAGATTATTTAGAGCATTATTCTATTTAGAGTAAGCCTATTTAGAGCATTATTCAATAAACATTCATAATAGAATGGAAAATAAGGAGAAGAAAATTGAACAAATTTTTCTCACTATGGTAATTATTAGAGTCCGAATATTTAGGATTTTATAAACATCGTTCTAGGCCTTGTAAAGAGTTGGTTTAGCCCATTTTAGGACTTTATTTTATTCTATCATACATGTATTGGATTAAAATGAAATAAATGACAAATAAATTTCAACTAGAAACACATGTTCCTTTATATGTTAACGTTTCACTGAACATAAAGCAAAGAGAAAAGTTTTTAAAAATCAATTTGCAATTATATTTTCTCAATATTCAGTTAAATATTACCCTACTAAACATAAACTTGGAGCAGAACTCACAAATAACCTCTTCTTCATACTAAGCATGAACTGCATTGAATTTTTTACCAGTACATTAAAACTTAAACCGTAATTTGTTGGATCACGGCAACAATTATTTTTTTTTAACGCCACATTCATTGTTAAGATGTGTTAAAATGAATACTTTTACTTTGTAGCGCAGGAAATGCACTACGCCACGCAATTACTAGCTTCGGAGTAGCATCATAAACTCTGCAAGACTTCGACATGCCCCAACGAAAAGAAGAATTGTCCTTAATTTTATTAAAGGCTTTTTAGGCAACTTTGGGCTCAGGCCGAACGAAAACAAGAAAACAACAAAGATTGAAAGAAACTAGAACAAATGCATATTCGTGCACATTTTCCTATTAACAGTAGAAGTTTCATGTATTACTGCTACCTTTTCTTGTTTTCTTTTCTAAAATATTGAATTTAGCCTCTTTTTGGTTCTTAACTCGTTTTAGCCGTTTATAGGACTTATAGGATTCGCATATTTGATTAAGGAATAACTGAAACTAAAATATATGTTGCAACAGTGATGTTAACGTAAGGAATAAAATAGGTAAAAACCTAAGGATTCGAGTCCTAGTAATTATGGTTCGATTACTGCTTTGCCCGGAAATAATAATAATAAAATATTTCGTACCTTTGTTCCAAATTTATATTGTATTTAAGGAAAACGTTTGAACTAGGTGAAATTCATACCATTCAAAACATTCATACCACATCGCGTATAATAATGCAAATGTCGAGGTACCGAAGTAGAAAGATCAGAGACACGAAGACCTATATTCGAATCAGAGAATAGGTAAGGCTAAAAGCAGATGGCGAGTTGACAGAATGAGCTACTACAAATCGAGAGAGAGAATATACTAGGCATCTCTCACTCATTTAATATACACCTTCAAGTCAATATTATATGGGAGAGATGCCTAGTATCGTATAGGACCCGCTCTAGTCCGGCGAAGTACACCAGCTCGTCAGGGTATCAATTGCATAAGAAGACGGCAGTACTCGGGAGATACGTTGAGTCATGTATCTGGATAGCCGTCCATCACTTCCTCTTATTCGTAGCTGAAGGATCTTCGGTTAGAATGGTCTTCTCTACTATCCCCGTAAGTGCTCGATTGGATTTGTGTCGGGCAAATGTGGTGACTACAACATTCGCCGAACTCTCCAGAATGATTCTTGTATCAATTTTGGAAAATTAGAGCCCCATAACACTGTTTTATCCTGATGGAACATCTCATTGTTGTGAAGGTACATGAAGAGTCCATAAAGGGCGCTAATGGTAGTTAACCATTGCAACGTAGCGTTCATCAGTTAATGAGCAGACGTGTTTAGGACTAGCGCATCAAACTCATACTATGTGAATACACTCCACACCACCAGCAGCCATATGTTGTTCCGTTGGTAACTGGCGTCTATGAGCTCACGGGGTCTATGCCACATCCGAAACTCTACCATTAGCCCGAAGAAACAGATACGGTAACTAACGAAACCGCGGCACATTTTCAGTTCTCCAGGATCCAAATATCGCGGTCACGAACCCAGGAGAGGGACTGTGAAGAGAACATAAAGAGAGGCGTCTATAATTTTGAAGGCGTTATGCCACTTTCACACGATCCGCATATTCATCCAGATCGGTTGTAAAATCCCGGACGAATATCGTGTGGAAACTGTGTGCCTTTGCTTCTTGTTCGACGTTCCGCGGTTCGCATGAAAGTTGTCTTACGATACTTTGAAGAGATATCGGATGCATTAGAATATCTGACACTATGCTTCTTCGTGTAGAGGATTGAGAATCACAATGAAAAAGCTGAGATAAACGTGACAAACATGGAATGACAATAAACGTCAAGAAAAAGCGAGTGGTAATGAGAAGTAAAACGAAACATCAACAAACATGAAAATTGGAGGACAGAAATTACAACAGGTGTTAATATTTCTGTTTAAGATTTTTGGGTGGTATTTTAGGTGGGGGTGTAAACTGTGAAGAAGAGGTTAAGCCGCGAGAGAGACATTGACTATAAAAATAAAAAAGCAAGATTGCATCCAGTAGACTGATGAATGAATTGAAAAATGTGTATGGTGAATGTATTCCATGGAGAAGTAATCGAGGGTGAAACATTGATACCTTGTATCTACAATATTTGTCACCTAAAGTTGTTGTTATCTAATTATTGAAAGGAAAACATGGTGGATTTTCCAGTTGGAACCTTGTAACAAGTAAACCGAGCGGTAAATTGAGGTAAACGAAAGTATCAGTGTTTCACCCTCCAAATGTTATATTTACGGAAAAAGAAAGAGAATAGATGCTTGGAAACCTTGCAAATCTGCATATGAAATTATGGCTATAAAATATATATAATGAAGTATTGACAGGGTACATAAGACAAATGATACTGGAAACAACGATGAAGAGAGAAAGAAACAATTAGTACATTGATTACGTGGAGATTGTATATTCAAGGATCCGATTAAAAGCATATCGCAAGGGGAAAAGGGCGGGTAAGAAGACGTGTAACTTCTTGACGCTTGAAACAGAGATATAGCAAAGTACAAGATCAGGACGTATAGACAGAGGAAGGTCTGCACTCTGCCATATTCAATCCAACATGATGATGATGATGACGATAAGTTCATCTTCAAAAATCAGCACGTATTAAATTACATACAGAATTCTTAATTTTCTTCTTGAGATATTTTGTTTACGGACAATTTAGTCAGATGGAGAACATGTATTATCTGTAACACATCAGTGATTTGGTAATCTTAAAATATATTGATGGATGTTAATAACTGTTACAACGAAATTACTGATTAGTCGTCTCGAACACTAAATCTCACTCCATTTTGAGGAGTAATTAAAGCATGAGGATAATTGATGATGTGTATTGTAGGTGTATTTAAGAGCTCTGTATGTTTAATAATGTGTCCTACAATAAGGATAAAAATGATGTGCCTCTAATATTTAATAATGTGTCCTAGGATAAGCGGATAGAATGATGCGCCTTTAATGTTTAATAATGTGCCCGAGGATAAGGGTATAGAATGATGCGCCTCTAATGTTTAATAATCTATCCGAGGAAAAGGTAAGATAAACATAAGATAAAATGAATTTTATGGGCGCTAAGGATAAGGGTATAGAATGATGTTCCTCTAATGTTTAATAATGTGTTCGAGAATAAGCAGGGGTGGATTTCGGACCTGGCCGGGCCAGGCTAAATTCTACTGTAGTCCGTTATACTTTCAGTTTTGGCTTTGTGGATAAACAAAAATTACTTTACAGAATCGGTCAGACTAAAATTTAAATATTGTATTAACTGAATACAAATAACTCTCAGAAACATTGTCATGTCAACTAGCTTTGTGTTTGCTCAGGGTTTCTTTTAGAAAAAAACTCTCCTCTCTGCAGTGGCGGCTCGTGGTTGAAACAGTAGGTGAAGTTCTACCAAAGCATTTATTTATATGTAAACACACTTTCATATTAGCTACTGGTAATAGTTATCCTGAATATCCAGACTTTGCCGATTTATTCCTAATGCCATTTACTCATATTACTCAATGTTGAGCATCCTGCTGGATTGCCCCTCCCCCAATACACCATGCAATTATTATTTAATATTGTTCTCCGTAATACTGATTTTCTACCTTCCAAAACAATACATTGTTTCAGTCAGTTTGCTACTTCTCTTCAAAATGACCACACCTTCACATGGCTGTGCTAAGTACTACATTTATGATTGAAATAGAAATAATACTTTTCTTGAGTTTATAATTAAGTAATTTTTCAAACAGTGAAACTCCATGGGACTTTTGGTGCGTGGGGTCCCCAGTTCGTGCCACGCGGGCTTTGTAGTGGACAAAGACCTTGTGCGTGGATTTTCTCAGGGAGTCGGGACTCTTCCGTTTTTTTCTTCCATTTTCTTCATTCCACCGATTCTCGCATCATTATCCATTAGGCCAGAGCCAAAGTACGTTTCCCAAAAGCCTTAAATATTTAAATTTAGTTGTAACTCCAAAAGTCAACTTGAGCATTATTTTTAAAACTTTGCTTCATATTCTCACGACGTATTTAATGCAATTATATTTTTTTCTTACAACAAAAGTATGGTTCTCTTTTAGAGTAATATAGCACTTATTCAGATTGCACATGAGGCAAAAAGCGACCAAAACTAGACTACATTTTGGTATCGTAATTTCCCTTCGGTTCCACATCAGAACCTTTAATTTTTTATCATTTTCCACACCACCCTTAAGATTGAGTGAATTGGCATGTTTTCTTAAACGCAGTATTCCGAGAATGCCTACGACAAAATTCATAGAAATGATTTGTCCATCAAGCCTTGGTTCCATGAAGAGAATGAAGGACAGAAACTCAATCAGATACAAGGACGTTCCGTAAACATCCCTTTTATATCATTTTAGTACTAATTACTTCGCTAGTCTCAAAGAAATACGAGTAGTTAAGTTTAAGTTTCCACAAACACCACCCGGGACAAGTTCCCAACACTCCGTAAACTGAACCCTTCTGCATTAAGTCAGTCGACTACCGCATCCGGCGTCAGGCTAATGAACTAACAGGCTCTCGTATATTAGGTACAAATCTACAAAAACAATCTATTTTTCTGTTCACGTTAAACCAACAGGTTCAATTTCATACCGTTTTACACAAGCTGTTACTGCTAATTCTGTTACCTCATAATCTGCTTAAATATCTGTCCTAAACAAAACTGATATTCGTGTCATTAGACCGCATTAACTGCGAATGTAAACATTTTAATCTGTATTATGCTCATGGTAAAGGTAGGTTTAGGCAGTGTTCGATTTGTTATAAATTACGAAGGGGGATTATAAAACTAGTATTTGCTTGTAACTTTCAACCTACTATCTGTTTGGGTAGAGATATAAAGATTTATTCCTGGTTGGGATGATATTCGGAATCAACTACCGGGCATGAAATTCTCACGCACCAGGGAAAATCCTGGAGGGTTTTGTCAGTATCTGCTTGAGTGAGTCTCTCTAGCTAGTAAACTTATTTCGCTATTTTCATTTTATGCATTGAACAGATATTAATATTAAAATTTTCTTCATATAAATAATCAATACATGTATCTGCAATATGAACTTACACGATCATTTTATCACCGACAAGATTTTTAAGCAGTCCTTAAAACCTAATAGTGAAGATGTGACCAATTAATATACATAAAGCTTTATAAATATAAATAATTATGTCACTTATCAAATTTGTATATGCTCCGGATTATGACGAGGATATATTTTTCTTTTTCCATCTAAGTGGAAAATTGTGGCTTTACCATTTGATGGACATATTAACTCCCATACTTGGCTTCGATTTTTTAAAATTCATTTTAAGGCCTTTAGGCAACTACGGTTCAGGCCGTATGGATGATGACGGGATGAATTGGTGGAATGAAGAAAGTGGGATGAAACGGGAGCACCTCGAGAAAACCCACGCACACGGTGTTTGTTTACCACAAAGTCCACATAGCATGAGCAGGGATCGATCCGACGACCCCAGCACCAAAGATGAGTACTTGGCTTCAATATAGGCTCAATCCGATATGCGTGTATAAAATTATATCTGATGGTACTAATGGTGAACCTACAGGGTGGGGCGAGAGAAATACCCATTGGAGCTTCAAAATTCTCCAGGGAGTTTGTTATGAGCAATAGCAAGAGATAAAATATTGTTCTTGAAAGTAAAGTCCTCTTTTAGCGCAATTTCTACCCCACCCCCACACACCTCCTGAATTCAACACTGAGTGAGAAGACTTCAGTGACTTAATAGTTATTTTTACGTTGAAATTTTTCTAGTTCGTCCGCAACATGCGTTTGAATTTTTCCCTTCTTTTTATCTTAAAAGCGTGATGATAGATCAACTTACTAGGTTTAAAATCGTACATACTTTAGCTAAGATGCTAAGCACCCAATTTACTATATATTTTCTAGTAGTAAAATCTGAATTATACATCGTACAGGCGACCTTACGACCGTGGTGGTAATTATCATGTAGTTTCCAGCCCTGTCGCAACCATTCATAGTGCTGCTAAGGTGGGAATTGGAGAAAACAATTCCAGTATCTCACTATGCATTGGGCAGTGAAACTCTTTTGGAAAGAGCAAGAGAGAACTTCACAGGCGCCACCGAGTAGGAAAGAAAGGAATAGGTCTCTGCCAACGCTAAGCTCCAGGCCGCTTCTGATTGGTCAGACTGGCCTGACAGAAGTTCACCTTCTGCTACAAATAGTGGACCTCACTTCCGCTCAAGTCTCAAGGTCAGTAGGAAAGAGGATAGCTAGGGACAACCCTAAATGCTTCCTTTCCTTCTTTCCTTCCTTGTGCTGAGCTGAGAAACCAAAGGAGCTTGCTTTGCAAGACGGATGGCGCCTTCTAGTCTCATTATTGTGAATTACTTGTAGGCAAAACTATAATAAAGCGAGTTGGTGTTATTCTTGCTGATATTTTATGATATTTATTTCAGTATTTTTGAAATTGTGTTTTCTTTATTTAATTAATTCAGAAATAAAATAATAGGTGAAGTACAGCTTCACCCACTTCACCCGAAAAACCGCCACTGCCTCTCTGTGAAACGGTTGTACTGCTCCGAAGGTACTTTTGAAGACTCCAGAAAATTTGAAACCAGGAGCGGATTGACTCGACCGGGAAAACGGAAATTCCCAGGTGTTCCCTCTCCTGCCGGCCCTTTTGTCTTGGAAGCGCAATGTTACGCAATAAAGAGGACCACTTTTGTAGCGTTAGGGTCATACCGGTATTTTAAAATTAGCCATTTGGACACACAAAACTCATGGCCAAACTAATATATCTAACCCCGTTACAAAACAAAGAGCCCTCTCTGTAAAATCTCTTCACTTTCTCCACTTTTATTGTTAATATCATAAACTCATTGAAAGCAAAGGATAATTTGAAGGTTCCTTCGACGTTCGCTTGGGTTCCTTTGCCCTTCCCCGGCCCCTCCTTGGAAGATGTTAATACAACACGTTGTCATTCGTGGCTGCTAAATCCTGCAAATTTTCCCTCTGAACTGGGAAAAGGAGATTGAGTGGTAAGAGAGAGAGAGAGAGAGAGAGGATAAAACGCTGATTGGTCACAACTGCGGTGTACTTTATGATCACGAGGGTTGTGGGTTGCTGAGATTTCAAAATAATGAATGGAAAGGAAGAAAATTGTATGAACAAAAGGAACTGCTTAAGAAAAAACACACAACCCAGATCGGTGTTATAAAACAGTGCTTCACCCATTGCCAAAAGCAGTTTAGGGCAGGATTAGTTGCAAATGGAAAATAAGGCATATTTCCCCCCTTTCTATTTCTTTCAGATTCCAAAACGTTTATCCAAAAACGTTTATTGGTTTTAGATATTTGTCCACAAGAACGAAGCGCCAAGGGTGTCGCCAAATACAAGTCTCATAAAACCCCCCTTTGTTGCTCGTTTCCGACAATAACTGAATATTTTGCGCTGTTTCCATTCTCGAGACGCTATATTCTGAGTGGCGTCAGGATAGGGAAAAGGATAAACAAACATTGTCATTGATCCTACAAATCGGAAGTATATATTTTAGTAGTATATTTATTAATAATAGGATGAAGAGGGATCGTGATAGTGACTAAATTACAGACACCATAGTGTTAGTTTCGTTCATTACTAGTTGTAAGTGAGAAATCTTGTGTGCAAATGCGTATAGTGAAGTTTGTTTTGTTTTGGTGACTGTTTTTGAATCTTGTGCTGCATTTTATCAATAATTTCTGGGTCATTTCTGCGGCAGCTGTTGATATTAAATAAAAAAGGAAGCTGACACACACTGTCAAAAGTTGCAAGAAGAGATCTCCAGCAGCCCAAAGTAAGTATATAAGTAAATATATTTAATTACTTCGATGGAGTCTAAGAAATTTCTAGGTTCAGTATTAGAATTTAGGATTTTGTTTGCTTCCAACTTCATTTGAGCTCATTATCAAAAGCACATCTAAAAACAAGTGAGGCGGATTCCAGTCGGGGACTGTGCATATGAGCTACAGCTTCAGCAGTAAGCATCCTTGGATTATTAATGATCCGTTGGAAAAATTGCTCCGAGATTTTTCCAACGACACCTCAACTATTTTATTAGGTCTAACAGTTTCTGAGTTGAATATTTCCCTCTCTCGGTATTTCGAGCCCCGCCCCTGTAATCTGGATCCGAACAAAAACACCAGAGGTGCAAAAAGTGGAGCCAAGTTCTTTAGCCCTAAAAAGGTGTGAATGGGAGACGGATGAGCCAAGTTCCTTGGTGACAGCATGTAACAGGAACAAAGGAACTTGGGGCGAGGTGGCAAGGTTCATGATCCTCAAGCTATAAGGGTGGTGGGGATCCGAAAACCCACTATGTTCACCGCCACCAACCCTAAGGCTGTTGCCAGCTCGCGCCAAGTTCCTTTGTTCCTCTTACATGCTGTCACCAAGGAACTTGGCTCATCCGTCTCCCATTTCACACCTTTTTAGGGCTAAAGAACTTGGCTCCACTTTTTGCACCTCTGGTGTTTTTGTTCGGATTTCACAGCTTTTTGTACGTGTATAATATATATACTCGCTCGCTCGGCCTCGTTTAGGTCCTCGCCCCCCGTAGCCGGCTGCGCCCCCAACTTCCAGTTTTTGGGTATTTACGCCCCTTTATCGTAACCACTCTCCAGGACATTATGCTTCCATGTTGCAGATCTTTCTCCATACCCACCACCCATGGAAATGCCATATTTATTGAAACATAGGGAAGCTTTGCCATATTTATTGTAACCTACTTGTGATGATACACCTTTATAGCAAATTTGTTTCCTGCTGGCGGCCCTAAAATCCACCACCACCAACCCTAAGGCTCGAACATCATCTGGTGTTTTGCTCGGATTTCACGTATATATATACAGATGCTTATCAGAATAATGGAAACACCTGTAGTTGGCAACACGTCAGATGTATGGGTTGGCAGTGGTGTCGTGGCGACCGCAGCGCCGGACTGCTGCTGGTGGTGTGTTAGGTCGGTCTCCATACTACGTCAGGCGTCGTGGAACAGGAGTGTGCAGTGGCTGCAGTAGACGGAGGTAGTGTAAAATGGGAGACCTCTCAGAGTTTCAAAGAGGGCAAATTGTTGGTGCGCGGTTATGTGGAGTGAGTGTGACGGCAGTGGCTAGTGTGTTAGGTGTGTCGCCAGGGACAGTGTCGAAGGTGATGACGGCCTACACAACACACGGGAAAACCACATCGGGGAAGCTGAACAGTGGGCGGAAGAAAAGCATCAGTGACAGGGCACGCCGGGTATTAAAGCGCATTGTACGCGGAACCGTCGTACCACTGCGGCGCAAGTGACGGAGGAACTCAATCAGCACCTCCCCCAACCTGTTTCGACAATCACAGTCCGCCGCGAATTACATGACATGAACTTACGGGGTCGTGTTGCACGGGCCAAACCTCTCATCAGGGACCAGAACGCTTTAGCACGCCGCAAATGGTGCCGCGACCATGCAACTTGGACCGTTGACGACTGGAAACGTGTGGTATGGTCGGATGAGTCACCATTCACCCTATTCCAAACCACGGGCCGTGTTTATGTGTGGAGAACGCCCAAAGAAGCGTATGATCTGCAGTGTCTCCGCCCAACTGTGAAACATGGCGGCGGCACGGTGATGCTGTGGGCCGCAATATCATGGTTTTCATTGGGTCCTGTGGTCACACTTCGCGGACGCATCACTGCCAACGATTATGTCGCAATTTTAGGAGACCACTTGCATCCTATGGTCCGGATGTTGTTCCCGGACAATGACGCCATATTCCAGGATGATAATGCACCCATTCACACAGCTGGAGTTGTTGCAGCGTGGTTTGAGGAACATCGGGATGAAGTTCAACACCTCCCCTGGCCCGCCCAATCCCCAGATCTCAACATAATTGAACATCTGTGGTCCATCTTGGAAACACGACTCCGGCGACGATTGCCACCTCCATCCTCTCTCACAGAACTGGCCGATGCTCTGCACGAGGAATGGTGTAATATTCCACTTGCTACCATTCACGACCTCTATGCCTCCATCCCATGTCGCATCAAGGCTGTTCTGAAGGTGAAAGGTGGCCCGACACCATATTAATCTGGTAAGTTGCACTTTCGTTCAGGTGTTTCCATTATTCTGATAAGCATCTGTATATACTGGGTTCGCCTCGCTGGGTGTGCTGCCCCAGAACTTCAAATTTTTAGGGCTACGCCCCCTTTATTGTAATCAGACTTTCTGGGGGCAGCGCCCCATGCTGAGCAGACCTTTGCCCATATCGCCTCGGGGTCTGCACGCTCATAGCGGTGGTTTGATCCATTTATTGAAACATTTTCGTGATGGTACACCTTCATACCAAATTTCGTTTATCTAGCTTCAGTGGTTTGGAAAATGGTATTTGGGCGGCTATGTTGAATTAAAGAGAGCGATTTTTAAAAAGTTTTTCTTGCATTGCCGTTACCTACTTGTGATGGTACACCTTCATACCAAATTTCGTTTCTATAGCTCGAATGGTGTGGAAAAAGTTTTTGTGCGGCCATTTTGATCCAAGTTAACAACTTTTTCAAAACTGTAAATTATTCCTAAACTACTCTTGTTAATACACCTTTATGCCAAATTCCGTATCTCTAGTTCAAACGGTCTGGAAAATGAATTATGAAGTCAGCCATTTTGGATTCGAAATGATGTATTTGCAGATATTTTGTAATCTACTAGTGATGATATACCGTCATAATTCGAAATTTCATATTCCAATTTTTAACATATTGTTTCTTACAGAACCTCAAAATCGTTGATTTCGCAATAAACTCTTGTTCCTGTATAGCATGCTGACGTTTTGTGACAGGCGGAACTCGGCTGCATGCACTGCCGTGCGTGTTGATACTCCCCTCGATTCGCTCGCGTCGCTGCGCCAAGAATTCCACGGCAGGCTACGCATCGAACTTGAGGAGTTTGGAGGAACTGCGTCTTTTTATCACAACCAGAATCTGCAGTGCACTGCGCCACATGATGCAGATATTCCCTCATACTCCAGAGCGCTGCGTGCGAATGGGGAAACTTCCACATTCCGCCTGTATAACATGCTCCTGGCAGTGCTAACGTTTGTGACGATTAAAACTTGGTGGGACACGCAGGAGTATTGGAAGTTGGCGCGAGGAACTAGGCTCATCCATATTCCATTTCACCACTTTTTAAGGTTGAAGGAGTTGACTGGACATTTTGCACCTCTGGTGCTTTTGCTCGTATTTCGCAGCTTTTTACACTTGTGTTATTTATATGCTCGCTTCGCCTCATTGGGGCGCTGGCCCCAGAATTCCAAGATGGCCTCGCTGGGGCGCACCCCTTTATCGCAATCAGGCTCCCGCTGGGAACTGCACCCTACTAGGGGAAACGAGCCGAATTTATTCTAACCTACTCGTAATGGTACACCTTCATACCAAATTTCGTTTCTCTAGCTTCAGTCGTTATAAAGTGGGGCTTAGGCGGGCATTTTGGATAAAAGATGGACACATTTTTAACGTTTTCTTATATTTTCGTGACATACTAGTGATGATACACTGTCATACCAAATTTCATTTCTCTATCTCGAACGATGTGAAAAATGGTATTTCAGCTGCCATTTTGAATCAAAGATGGTGAATTTTTTAAAACGTTGTTATGTTTTCCTAAACTACTCTTGATAATACATCATTATGTCAAATTTCCTATCTCTGGCTCAAGCAGTGTGGAAAATGGATTTATGACGTCCGCCATTTTGGATCCAAGATGGCGTCTTTAGAGATATTTTGTAATATTTTCATAATCTACTAATAATGTTGTACTGTCAAACCAAATTTCGTTATTCTAGCGGCAGCCGTTTAGGCTGTGTATTCTTTAAAATTTTAGGGTTGGCGGCCATTTTGAATCCAAGATAGCGACTTTTTCAAAATTTTTAAAAGTTTTCTTAATTTGCTATCAATGATGTAGTTTTATACCAAATTTCACTGTTCTAGCTTTAGTTGTTTAGGCTGTGTATTCTTTGAAATTTTAGGTTTATCGGCCATTTTGAATCCAAGATGGCGCCCTTTTCAAAATGTCGGAATTTTTCCTTTATCTACTTATCATCCTCTACCTTCATACCGAATTTTATGTTTCTAGCTTACTCCAAACACCCTAAACAATATGATGAGTGAGTCAGTGAGTGAGTGAGTGAGTCAGTTAGCCTAAAACGTGCAATTTCAGGGGTCCACAACTAGAACATAGTTTGAGATACGAATATGAAATTTTGCACATCTGCACACATTTACCATATCTCCTTAACGGCAAAAGCTCATATTCCTATCTTTAATATCTTTTTTTTTACGGGGCCCCCAAATCGTCGATTTTGCCATAAACTCTTGTTCCTGTATAACATGCTTCTGGCAGTGCTGACGTTTTCTGACGTGAAGAACTTGGCTCATGCACTGCCGTGCATGTTGATGAATATACGGCTTTGTATTAGTCTTGCCAAGTCCTTTCCATTACACTTGAGAAACCTTCATAGTCCTAATTCTTGAGTTAAAATATTGACCTCGGAACTCGAAACCCACCCCTGCGATTTGGATGAATAATACGGAATTGAACTCGTCTCAAGACCTTTCCAACGATACCTCAACCACCAGACCTAGTAGTTCCTGAGTTGAAAGTTGTCGACAGACAGACGGTCAAAACGAGACTCCGGGGTGGTCTCCTATAGTTCCTTAGGAAAATCCCTTTCCCATCCATTGCACAATTTAGAAATGCACTTTTTAATAGAAAAGGTTTGTTTGATTAGGGTTGCTATTCGTTCCGGAAAATCCGGGACTGTCCCAGAATTGAGATCAGCTTCCCGGTATCCTGAAAATAATTCATGTCCCGGTTTGCATCGAAGAATAGAGGAAGGTGGAAATTATTGTTTCCTTTCTTTTTACACCATTATATTCACTTCAGTTAATGAGTATGGCATCTCAAAGTTTTAAAAAAGTCTTGACTACATAGAACAATGATTTAATTCAAGTTCACGATTCAATTCACGTTAATATTGAACGAAACATCTAATTCATTTGGCTGAGGAAAAAGCGTTTAGTTGCTCATTGCGTATTGCGCTATTACCCTTTGTTTTTATCTGCCTCCTGTTTCGGAGTATTTGAACCATCGATTGAATTTCTTGGTAATTTTCCCCTGACCATAACAATGTCAAAAGTATACTTTGTTTAGTCAAATCGGTAAGGCAACATTGAAAAATGTTTACAAATTTAAATTTAAAAAAAAACTTATGAGGTGCGAAAATGTATATTTTTGTATTATTGATTGTAGATTTTTTTTTAACTTTTTCTTCCTTTTACACAACAATGGGCACGTACTTCGACCAGGGAATATTTTAACAATTTTAGAAGTTGGATATAAAATAGACGGTTTTTAACACAAGGATATTAATTAAAATGTTTAACCTTTTTTTTATTTTGCACATTTAAAATATTTTCGTAAATTGGTTGCGTTCCGAATTTTCACTCTTGAAATATAGAACCTTAGGTTTGAAGTAGGCTATTTGAGGGTACCATGACGCCTCAGTTCTTCTGTTCGTCGATTTGGAAATATCAAGCTCTAAAACTCATTTTCCCACGCTTTCGGAAGTCTATATCGTTGAAATGAAACATTTTTTTTTCTTTTTCATGTTAGGAATCCCGTGAAAATGTTTTGTCGGTGTTATTTTGCCTGTATATAACGAAAGAGAAGCCGTAATGTCAAAGTTTACACGAAAAGATGAGAAAAAATGCTCCTGCACAAATTTATTTCCTGTAGAATGGTCCTCGAAATGAAAATTAAAAATCTTATGGAACGATATGCAATGGAAAAACTTATCAGTTACAACTAAAAAGAAAACGCGCAAGTATAAAAATTACTCGTCTTACGAGAATTTAGTTTGCTAAAAATCATAATAACCATATTGAAATATTTTTATAGCCTCTTCTGGATTTCGGTCGCGTCCAGATTGAGTCCATTCTTGAGCTTATCTCTCAGCAGGAAAGAATGAAATTCTAGTGTCTAGACCATTGACAGATATGAGAAACAAGACACGAAGAGTAAGCTACTCATATTTGTAAGTGAGTTTGAACTACTAGTAAGGTCAGAGCATGATTTCTGTGTAAGCTAAAGTGCGCAGGTGTGGATTTCGGCTCTGGACTGGCCTCGCAGGGGGAGGTCAAAGCTCAAAAGTTTATTATTATTATTATGTAATGACCCGTTATACTGTCCCCAAAATGTACCCCTTCCAAGCAGTGGAACAGGCCAAAAAATGAAACCGAAATCCACCCCTGAGAATAAGTGTGTAGAATGATGTGCCTCTAATGTTTAAAGTGCAATTGAGTATGATAATTACATCTCACTGCATATTCGTGTCTCTGAGCTCAATTCAGTAATATGTATCTTTCTAATATGATACAATCAATCTAACCTAACTTGACCTAACCATATATTACGTAATGAAGGACTCACAGAACTTTCTACACATCATAAATTCATAATGACGAAAATACAATTTCAGAAGCGACCTCCTTTTGTTGAACATACGTTTACAATCTTTTCTTTGTTTTATCTTTAGTAGTCTTGGGTCTCCTGTTCCGCTAAATAATGACACCTATTTGGTTACAGGTACTTTATGCGGTACACTGAGACAATGCTTCATCATAGCTGTGCTTCTGTTGTGATGTTCTTTCCTTTCTTTTTTAAATAAACTATCACTAGAACTCACGAAAAGTTACTTCTTTTACTTCACTTTAGTACAAAATATTGTGCTTCTTTTTCAATTTGATTGCAACTACGAGTTATTTGTTCCTGGAATATTAACAAGTGTTTGGTAACACCGCTAGCACTTCCTCTGCAAATGTCCCTCACGAAATAAACTAGCGGCGACTTTTGTCAAAGGACATTCAGAAAAGAAAATCTTGTGTCAAGTGAATGGCTGGATTTACTGCATGTATAGGAAGTTAAGCGTGTGTGTGTTTAAAGCGTCTGTGTGTTTACGTATAACGTATGTGTGTGTGTGTGTGTGTATTTACGTATATGTATAGAGATTGTGTGACACCAGCTATTTTTTAAAGGTTCGTCTTTCTAAGTGTTTCCAGTCCAACCTTGAGTAATCCCTCATGCATATGTAACCAGGCATATACTCGAAAAATAGAAGAGAAAAATGGCATAGACCACTTGCTACCTGCTGTGCACATACGAGCCATGAGATATGTGTTGCTGGAATCGTATTTGGACACTGGTCCGAGGCTAAGATCATTCTTCAAAGGGGGCTCACATGCAAAGATTTATGAGTCACACCAGGTGGCAGGTCATTCGGACTAAAGAACAACATGGCGACACATATATGTGTGTATATATTTATATGTATGCACGCGCGCGCGCCCAGATATGTAAAAATGGGAGAAGTCATTTTCTTCATAAGAAGAGGCGATTTTTCATCCTAGCTCAAAGAGAGAGAGGTGTTGAACAGATTTTAGAAGATGACAGAGTCGACATACCGTAATTACTCTGGTATTCACAGGACAAGTGGGAAAGTCTCACAGAATGTTTTCAACACTTCTATGAGCCATCTACACATACAATCAGATCTGTAGAGATCCTGTCAGTGTATATCTGATAAGACCACAATTTTTCCCCGTTATTTATACACGAAATGAACTCATACTTGTTAAAATACATGCATAATTCAACGTCGTAAATAATTTAACTGTGCATATCTGTCCATATGCAGAACTTGTATATGAACAGGGTTGGTGTATAACTCCTTCAAACGGTAATGTATTAGCTAATATCACTTTTTTAAAAAAAGAACTGACCTGTAGTTCATGATTGAAGGCCCCAGATAAGTATCTTGGGTATTCCATTATTATTAAATTTTGGTACTTGTTGGCAATCACCACGGTAATCCTTTTTCTATTTCAAGTAGTACGAAATACAAAACAACTTGTTTTTTTGTTAGTCTGTATGCGATAACAATCTCAACATTACTGACTTCAGTACCCATTGCCAAATCTGGTATACATAATATGATGTACGTCTTTCAGTAAAGACGTTGGTTGGTAACTTCTTTCATACCACAAAAGTAAAAGGAAAGAGTGTAGATTTAAATGTGTGCATTAAAATTATATTGATTACGTGAGAAAGATAGACAACGTGTCTGTAAGACAGTCTACGTCAAAGTGTGTTTGTACCTTTTTATTCGTAATCAGTGAATGGGAAGATATGTGTATCAGTGATCCAAAACCTGCGGAGTTGTTATGACGATCCAAGGGCCTGCCAACAGTGGCGATTCTAGAGGAAAAAACTGGGGGGGCAGCTCTCAACGTTGCATATTATATATATATATATATATATATATATATATATATAAAGTGTTTCTATTTTGATGCTGTCCATAATCTACATTCTCTTTCTTTCATCTTTTACCTTCCCACCATTCGTTCCAATGCGTTTTTCAGTACAAGCTCTTCTCAGACAATGGCCCAATAAATGTTTGTTTGTGTGGGTGGTTGTGATACACATTAGTAATTTTCAGTCATTTTTTTTAATTGCATATTAATTCTCCTTAGGTATATCTATGAAGGAAATATGTACGTTTTAAACCTTTTTCAGTGTAAGAAAACAATAATTAGTTGAAGCAAAAAAGTGAGCATTTTAATATTCAAATAAACATTAGGTATATGCAATGTGTGCAATACGTTTCAATGAAAATTAATAAAATTATTAATAAAATAAGGTTTACGTTCTAGGTAGTGCTATGTAATAATTATTGCACAAAATAAATTCAAATTAACTTAACATTATATTTTTACAAGGTAAAACATTTTCCCAATTTAATGCAGTTTTTACTTGAATTTTACTTAATTTTACCATAGAATGACAATAAATTATATTTTTTTATTTCCATTGTTTATAAACAGTTCTTTCCTGATCAGAAGCTTAGAAGAAGTCCTTCTGAAAATGTTCATTTTGTGATTACTCTAGAGTAGAGCCTAACAATGGAATATCATTTTTTCAGGGCTTCTAAATGGTTTTAAAAACAAAAAATACTGTGTTACATAACCAAAAAACTATAAAATAACTACTTGAAACTTGTTCTAAGAAATAAAAAATCGTTTAAAACTCGACAAAATGCAGTTTCTAACATACACTGTGACTCCTTCCCCCACCCCATGTTTATAGAAGAAGCTTATCATGGTACACTTCATGTTCAAGAATCGATAACATTAAACTTCTTGCAAAATAAATATTAATTATACTAAATATTTCAAGACAATTGAGGATATTAGTTAATCTTCACTGCAAAAAAAATATGGGGGGCATACCCCTCCGTCCCCGGCCTAGAACCGCCTCTGCCTGCCAACTATTATTGGAGTATTGAACCTGTCCCATTGATTATACCCTCTACACAATCTATGTATCTAGAAGATACTGTGTTCTGTATACACGCCTCAGATTGACCACCAACCAAACACCAGAGATTTAGTACACTACAATTTACAAGAAACTCAATTGAGTATTTGCCAATCCCTTCGCATGGGTCATTTAAAGTCTTAATTCCTGACCTCTAACCACAAAACTGTAATAATTATTGCAGTATTATATTTGTATTTTGTATGTTTGTAACAAAATAAACCACTATACCTTCAAACAGATAACCCGTGGTACTACTTTTGCCATATAGTTTGGTGACAGTGATAATGAAAAACTAGTGAATGTAGTACGTTCATCATT
This sequence comes from Lepisma saccharinum, assembly GCA_022664845.1. Lineage (NCBI taxonomy): Eukaryota > Metazoa > Arthropoda > Insecta > Zygentoma > Lepismatidae > Lepisma > Lepisma saccharinum. The sequence goes on along the minus strand of JAGDQP010002286.1, from coordinate 12,450 downwards.
TTCAACATTAGGGTAGACCGGGACTATTTGAGTACAGTAAGAGAAAAGTCAAAATTCCCCAAACCCGACGTACTTTAGAATTTAAATAATTATGTCATAATCTACGTACATTATTATAGTACAACATATTAAAGAATAAAGAACCTGTTAAGTCATGGAAATTCTGAAAACGAATTTAAAATAAAAATGGCAGAATTTGATGACTAGTAATAATCACGGGGCTATTTGGGTCGCTCAGGGTGTTATTTGGGTCTTTCGCTGTACCAACATTCTTTACATTAATCACCTTAGCGTTCATGTATATTTTTAAATTATACCCTTTTCTATATAATTTGTGGAAAACACAACATTAATAAACATTTCATCTCAACTCTTGATTGACGTAACCCCTATCTGATAAGGAAACATGACAAGCCGGTGGCAGATTGTTGACGAATTCTTCTCTCATACGCTGACCTTTAAAAATAACAAATGGTGGGATGTATTGTCCAACTGCATTGCAAGAGACTGTACACACTGCATTTTGTGTTGACACTAATCGTCGAAGTAACAGATTTCAACAGTTGAAAAATCACTCACAACTTCCTTATTAATTTCGTCAGCACGAGCTCTTGAAAGTCCCTCAGACTTTCGTAATGATAAGTTCGGATGTCTTTTCATGAAACTTGAAAAATAATTTTCACCAGCTAATCCTTTATGTTTCCAAGGATGCGGAATTTGATTTATTATTACATATCGATGCACAGCTTTACGAATCGTTTCAGGGGTGCAGCCTAGTCTTTTTCCCGCGAGAGTCAAAATTCGCAACACGAACTCTTCCTCATGTTCTTCTGTCAGTACTGTGGGGTGTGCTATGACTTTCGGTTTTGCACTTTGAACTATTTCATCATTATCACCCAAGGTTAGTGTCAACCGTTCGACCTGCACTTTCCTTCGTAAAGTTTCAAATTTACATTGCAGAGCCGTGAAGCTCCATGTAAACTCAAATCACCTTTTATTACACTTTGGATGACCTTCTCCATGTTTTCATTATTTCACTTGTATTTATGTTTTGATTTGTATGTCCGTACCATCTAAAAAGAAAATGCTTTGTTTTACATACATGCATCATATAGTCTAAACCATAAATACAAAATTAAAATCCATAAATTAAATAAATTCACATAAGTGTACACCTGACTCAAATAGCCGCGTTTCGCACATGCTTACGTAGGAACGAACTAATTTCACACTAGACAGAGGAGAGCACCAAAAATGGCGTTTATAACATGTGGACGTTCTGTTTTACGCGTACGGTAATAATTTTACAAATATATGCATTTACACAGGTTCAGCACCTTATATCATACAGAGCACTATTTTATATCAGAGCAAAATATGAAGTATTGCAACTCACCTTACTCAGAATAGTCGCAAATTCACAGCAACTGATAAGAAAGCAGCAGATCAAAGACACACACACCCTTCCCTTTGCCAACGAACTCACAACTGAAGGCAGATTCAGCGTACTGGTGCGCATATTAAATGCGCAGTGGCATTTTTTCTTACGTTTGACCCAAATAGCCCTTTGACTCAAATAGCCCCGGTCTACCCTATAGTTTACCGCTGCAAACATTTTACAGACAATCACTGTTCGTGTAATTAATTTATGCAAACTGTATGGACATAGCGAACTTAACGTTCAGAAAACTCATCCTGTACAAGAGACTATCCGCTCCTCTAACTGAAACAAAATAATCAGATGTGCACAAGAATTTGGGCGAATTCCATCACTAACAGCATGCGCATTTTGAAAGGTAGCATCGAGAAGATCTACGGTTGTAGTAGAGAGCTGTGCCGGTAAATACTCATTTATACGTCTAAACAAGGAAGCATTTAAGTTCGTAGTCACAGAAATAGAACATTTGGAAAAATTAGATCCTAATGTTAGAAACAACCCATCTCTGTCGTTGTGGATATGACACAAATGAAGGAAATATCTTTCTAAAAATGTATACAGTAATGGCCCTGATTATAATATTTCTATGCTTTGATAATAAAAATTAACGTGATGAAATAACAGTTTAAAGATACTACTGTAGGATGATCGTGGTAGAAAACGCCAAAAAAGTTTCATCAAAATCCATGCTTCTATTAAAATGTTATGCACTACAAATATTGATAATAGATCAAACCTAAAAATGGTGACCTTACTGTATTCCTACAGAGGCAAGCTGGGATTGAGATGAGAAGCTCCTCTAGTTTCTACACGTTTTTATCTAACTTCACTCGTGGTTGAAGGTTGTAATATGCAAATCTTGTAATTGATTTTTTTAAATTTTAAACCACTTCAGGACTAGCTACAGATCAGAAACTACACAGTCTTAAATCCGATGACGTTGTATGACAGTGTAAACACTTTTTCGTTTGTGCCATCTAATTGTAAGTGTTGCCAACCTAGTCTAAAGATCCTGAACCCTTATGGCCCCTAAATTTCTTGACAGATGGAAAGAAGAAAAGATGTGAACGCTCGTGGACTACACCCGCTTATAAGAAAGTTTTATAAAATGTTCAAACTTAGATTTTAAATGTACAGTTACCTTATTTATTATATAAATTTCAGTATTGTGTACTTATAATAATGCAAAATTTAGTTAAACAATATTCACACAAAGATATTTACCTAAGATATTTGAATTTCGTATATAACCACTCGCTTCATAAATATTTATTAAACTTTACTCCGCTAACAGCGGGTAAGCTCAGCCATAGACCCCCCCCCCTCCCTCTTACTATAGAAGCATTATAGTATGGTTGCAATCAAATAAAATAGTACTGGTATAGTTTTAGACGTTTGAGCTATTATTATTCTTTTTCAATTTAAATTCTTCTATTATCAATTTAGAATTCTCTCTCATCCATTTCTGAGACATACGTTGTGAAACTCTTAAAAACATTAAAATATGGTTCAATATGAACATAATTTTCTGTAATTAGGCCCTACTCAACCTTTTCACAAACATTAAATGTTACAAATTGTTTGTATTTTCTCGTTTTTAGCGTATAAAGTCCCCCCCCCTTTTATCATCTATATATATATTGTAATGTTATCTTAAGTCGATTAATACAAGATTGCAGGCCTTGAGACTAGATACGATGACCAGTTGAATTGTTATTAACGTTCTAATAATTCTAAACAAGTTGTGAGCTTCTAAGGAAGGGACCCACAGTTTTTGGTAAAGTGGACTCCGAACCACTGCATTCAATAGACCCCTGAGGGAATTGAACCTGTGACCATACGCACAGAAAGCGAGCGCGCTTACTTCTCGGTCATCTACCACACGAATTCCAGCTAACTTTCTCATTGAAAAAGAAATAAATTAAAGCTTGAGTTTATTATCACCGTAAATTGCCAGACTCACCTTGCTGCAGCGTCTACTGGAGACGATTGATCTATGCGATTTATTATTTTATTTTTTGTACTTTACTGATATTTCATGGTCCTGATATTCTGTTTTGGGTCTAAAAAAGACTATAGCTGCTGCGCATGCAGGAAGTTAACCCTATTTCTCTAATTATAACAACAGCAGGTAGTTTGCTGAATCCAGAAGGAAGTGTCAGTTTCTAAAATACATTCTTTTGCTCTTTCTTTTCTTGACTCACCTGCTTTTGTTAGTGTTGACACTGAGATTCAGTTTCTTTACCTTCTTCTTCTGCTAATGTTAACTGTCGAAATACCGCTTCATGGCTGACCACAAGTCACCGTCTGTTACGTTTGAAGACATACGCAGTGGGAGTATTGGATTACCGATGAGTAAAGAAAAGACCAAAAAGGCGATGACACTCTTTTGATATCAACTAGATTATATAGTCCAGTACTTCCTGCAATAACAGGTTGCTAAAAATCCTGCCTTACATTCTTTGATGATTGAATAATCAACTTTAACATTCATCTGTTCCATTTTTTTGTTTAGTTTTAAACCTCGTTCAATTTTATTACCTCTGATTGTGATTTGTTAGCATTAAAAGCTTTAATAAATCTAGTCTTCAGTTCATATTATTCCATTCTGTTACAAGAGTAGTTCTGTTGCAGGAAATAACATGTAAAGGTTACCCTAACATCTAGGCTATGCGAATAAAAGGGTCATGAAACGAACCATTTACCAATATGTATGCAAAGTGATTACTAATTCAAGGATCCGGTACGGCTAAGATAGTACATCAAAAATAATGAAAGATCGAAAATTCTGTCTACGACAAAAGATAATTTGAAAACTATGCTGTAATAAAAATAAACATTTTATACATATCTTTCGCATCCACATTCTTCAATAGGAAAAGTAACGAATGTACTTCAGAAACGTATTTCGCGTGAAATTCTAGCCCAGAATGACATATTACACGACTCCGTTCCCATTTAAGAAAATCAATCGAGATTCAATATGGTGGATTTCAAGATGGCTGCCGTGAAGAACATACCCTCCAACAGGTAGCGCCTTCCAACCAGTACCCATTACTGTATATTCACCTTTCATTTCTTTCAGCAATTTAAGAACATATTAATATTTTGACGCTTTTCATTACTTTTCACAGACAGAATTTGACTTTTACGTCATTGACATCTCCCAAAGTAATTGTGCTTGGGTGGTCAAAATTTCTATGTGCACATATTTTGACATTCTAATCATGGTGGAAGACAAATATATAATTCTTTATTTTTGCCCCACAAGTATGTTTGTTTGTGACCTACAGTCGCTAGGTTTAACATTCAATGATTTCAACATTATTTACATCCTTAAATCGTTAAGACACATGGTTGTTGCCTTGTAGAGCACATTGTGTATAGTTTTGTTCTTTGCGAATATATTAAGGAATACTTCGTGTATATTCCTTGCTGATGTCACGCATTATATTCCTGTTAAATAATAGAACTTAAAATATATTTTCTAGCATATGCTGCGCTGTGTGCGATCTGCTGTTCGTAGCTGATATTGATTAAATAGATTATGACTGTCATGTAATCCGCTCTTCTCAACTACTTATTTTTCTTCCTGATTTCCTGCGTCGCTTTTTCATACAATCTGAATCTCTGACTCGTGTAAAATGGACACTCAGATTCAAAGAAAATGGCTGAAGTCCGAACATTACATAATCTGGCAACGCTAAGCTAATGTAAGTAGCAACCATAGCTTATTGAGCGTCTATTTCAATTTTTTATCGACTATAAGGCTTGGTATTAACATATTGTGCAAATTAGTGGATCCATCGCCCATTTTCTATGAATCTGCTGGCGCAAAATTCATATAAAATATGCAAATATATAGTGATCCGAAGTGAAAAAAAAAACATATTCAAAATTATTTTAAAACATGTCTCGCTAAATATACTTTATAAACGTAAATAAAAGAAAGCTCTTTGTTACGTTGTTCACATTAAAATTATTCAGATCCAAAGCTACCATTTACTTTGTAATGTCAACTCTTAAATACTGATAGTAATGGCAAAGTACACGAACATCTGGAAATAAGTAAAAAAAATGATGACAAATTGTCAATTGATTTTCAGCACTAAAACTCTTCGAATTCAAATAGGAATTATATTAAACACAATACAGTGAAACTTGCTCAAAACAGACGCGAAAGAGGTGGACTTTTTTTTTCAGTGAATTAGACGTGTTGGAAGATTGAACTACAATTAACAAAGTTCCGCTGTGGTTCAAGAAAATGCTTACTTTTTAACAAGTTGGAAAGTAATCATCCCTGCAGCTATAGTACTAAAAAAATATGTCGGACAAAGATAAGAATGTGGATTGTAGATAGGTCGAATCAATCATTACAGCTCGTTTACGCGAACCTCATTTCTCTTAAGATCCTAAATGTGCATTATTACAGACAATTCTGCCAAAAAACTTATTATTTCATCACCATGGAAACAATAATAATAGGAAAGTTCTGGTGCAGCTAAATTATGAAGAGTTATCCTCTCTATCACCATGCAAATTTTAGAGCGAATAGATCCGGCCATTCTAATATGATGTGTGAAAATTTGTCTTTGTTAAAGTACTGTTACCATGGAAACTGCACAGCTTTTCGCCAATCTCAAACCATTTAAGCCTCCTCCAGACAACAACTACCACTCCTTAAATCGATCTTCTATCCAGAACTCTTGGAGGAGTTTTACTTCAAGAAAGTAAGAAGCGAATTTATAACGTGGAGTAAGCGAAAAGTTAACGGCCTAAGTATGGAAGGACATGTTTATAACAAAATAATTGCATGTGCATTATTATTAACTCTACACTAGTTATCGTTCAGTGTTCCGCAAACTATTTTCAAGCGCGGACCAGTTTTGTTCGTTTGTAGGTTCAACGCTCTATGCTGTGCCTGGCAAAGGGCAGGCCTCCAGGACAACTTGTGGTCCGCGGATCATAGTTTGCGGAACGCTGTTCGAGCTCATTTCCTTCCTCCTGCTTTAGGCGGGGAAAATTTACTGAAGTGAACAGTTCAGCCGAAAATGGAGAACACTGCTATCTAGTATCTGAAAAAAAAAAAAAAAACTGCCGCAGATCTATGAAAATATAGTCCAAACACTGCGGGGTACATGCTTTTTCATATTCAACAATCAAGAACTGGGTAGCTGAGTTCCGACGTGATAGAGAGTCCATCAAAGGTGAGTTCAGTTCGGGCCGTCCATCAACTGTCACACCTGAAGAAATACGCCGAAAAAGTCCACGACATAGTGTTGTCAGATAGACGACTGACCACAAGATATATTGCTGATGAACTAGGCATCTCTCCAGAAAGGGTCTATCGCATAATTGTTAATGGTCTGGACATGTACAAGGTGTCATTGCGAAAGGAACCAAAATTGTTGACTGAAGATCACAAACTCAACAAGATGAAAATGACACTTAAGAATTTGGCTTTTCTTGAAAGGAATCCAGACATTTTTTTTGGCCCAATTCATAACTGTTGACGAAATTTAGATTCACCACTATCAGCCAGAATAAGGATAATAATCAAAACAGTGGAAACATGACCCTTTCCTTACCCCCAAAAGTCCTTATCTGGACACTAGCGTCTAACCGCAGGTCACTGGAATTAAAATGGCGGCTGACTAAAGCGGAAGTGACGTTGTGTTTTCTCTTCTCGGTTTTCTGCTCTGCTCTGCTCGGGTCCGTCGATGGAAACATAAAAGGAGGTGCATTTTAGCATGCTTAACGTTAACCAAAATTGTTTTAGTAATGTAAACTCAAGCTACCTTTAACGCAGGTTTCAAATTAAACCTGCGTCACCTTACGACGATTATCTTCTTATGTTAGTACACTAAACGCAAGTTAGGTGTGAAACGCGACTTACTGCGTGGTGCGTATCACTTTTAAAGTATAAAAGAATGATGGGAGAACTAATTACAAAATGTTACCCTACAATCAATTCATTTGTGTTCAGTATTATAAAATTTATACCTTTACCATTTAACCTTAGAGTATGGAAAAAGGAGATTCCTTACTCTAAGCGTGTAACCTTTTCCTTTACTGGCAAGTTGGCAATACAAGCACGATAACAAAGTTCCGTAGCCTAGACGTAAGGTAGCCTACTTTAACCATGATTTTTACCATCGTAACATTTTTAATAATCTAAACAAAGCATTACCATAACTTAAGAAATTACAGCCACAAACTGAAATTGAGTCCAAAAGGTTAATGGATTACGATAACTGGTCCACACTATATACACACAGACACACACACACGCATATATATATATATAATTAAGATATTTTTTATGCACAAGTAAGTAGGTGTAATTAAATAACGACCTTTGCATAATGATTAACTTTGTTGTACTATTTCGGACATCAACTTACCTAACTTGAATTCAATAATATCGCGTGTGGACCAGTTGTCGTAACCCTAACGAATAGAATGTTCCAGACCCAAACATGAAACAGTCGTCTCACGAAATATTGTTCTTGATGCTGTGCATGGGAAGAATCGGTTATTTACGCAATGGTAACAGTTCTCATTAACTTGTCCAGCTGCTATTGACAGAAGATTTGACGCATGTTTTTAGAGAATACCGGTATTTCTCAAATTTGCAGGTATGTCTCTCCTCTATCTAACATCTATGAACGAAAATTAAAATTAGGATTAATAATTTCCAGCGGGTTACAAAAATACCCCTTTCCGGGATGAAACGAGAGATAAAAGGTGGTGAGGTATTTGTACTTAGAACTTTTGTTAACAAAAAGTTGATATGTTTATATTGAGGCCTTGAATCCATACTTATTTTAATTAAAACAGGCTGCCAAGGATATTACACTTTATTTTCAAAACAGACAGCAAGCGTTGCAGTTTCAATGTTCTAACAACGTCTTCCTCAGACGACACGTTAATCAACACTAACAGGTCATTAAAAGCACCAGAAGGCCACTAAGTTCAAAAAGTCACAAAACCTTGCAATTCTGAACCGATTAATTCGACAGGCAGAAAATGCTTGTTAAATATAAAGATATAGAATATCACTTTCTAAAAACTGAGCCTCAGAACAAAATGGTACACCTAGAATTTTAATGGTTAATGTAGAACCAAGATCTCCAACAAAAGATGGAAGCACTATCTCCGTATATGTAGAACTTTGGTAAACTTTATTTTTATATGGGCCACTCTAGTAACTTTGGACTTCGGCCCGTCACGATTTGCCTTTAGCTGTTAAGTGTTAAAATCCACACCCATGCCCCTGCCGGGACTCGAACCCGGGACCGTTGAGTCGATAGCCTACCGCCGCAGACCGCTCGACCACCGTATTCCTGAAAATAAATTATTGCGTTTCTTTCAGGAATGTTACCCCCAGAGCATGAAATTCAATCAGATCAAGCTTTTGGATGGCTCCGGCCAAGTCACCAAAAGTTTCTGATCTCAGCTCTGACAGGGAGGCACGATGGCATGAATTGTGCTACCCGTAACCTGACAAAAGTTTCCTAAGGTTTTCCTCTGTTTCAGCAAATAAATGTCATTCCTAAGACATGAGTTTAGAGGGCAGCGGCCTGTAGAGCGCAGACACAATATGGAGACAACAATGAAAGAAACGTCAAATATGGCCACTACATACGTAAGAAATTTAAATCAATTACTTGACGGTAAAACAAAGAAAATGAAATCAGACGAGCAGAAAACAAGGTTGAGAATACCACGTGCTATTGTTTTTTTTAGCGACAGTATATGAACTACCCGTTCATGATTTGATGAACATTAAACAAAGGAGTTGTGAGGCGAGGAGACACTTGCTTTCGTGGTATCCTTGCTTCCACTTACACAATATTGCTAACCACTGCATAAGGATCTGCTATGCTTTTACATTTTACACGATAATAGTAGGTCATGGTGGCTCAGTTGGTAGAGTGTTCACGTCTGGTGCTAGGGGTCATCGGATCGATCCCTGCTCGTCTATGTAGGCTTCGTGGTTTCCTCCCACTTTCTTCATTCCACCAATTCATTCCATCATCATCCATACGACATGAACCATAGTTGCCTAAAGGCCTTAAAGTAAATTCAAACACGATAATAACAAACTTATTCATTTACTTGAACTGAATTATAGTCACAGCTCAGGCCAGTAGCGGCCAGGCCCTAAGTGAAGGTGCTATCACTATCTAGGCACTCTCCTATTTAAACTGAGGGAAACCCTGGAAAATTTGTGAGGATGGTCGGTCTTGGGGTTCGAACCCACTTGTTTATCTACCCATTGGTACCACAGGAACTACGCGACGTTACCGCCTGGACCGAAGGGGCTCGGCGCTCGCTCCCTTTGGAAGTAACAATGTAAACATCAACACAGAGCTTTGTTTGCCTAGTCACAGACACCAATACTATTCAGTAAGACCATGGAGCAGAAACTAAAATAAGAAGATATCATACCTTACAGGAATGTGTATATTTACACAATTTCCTACGAAGTATGTTCTATTTCGTACAAACAACGCTTCGAAAGGAGAAAAAAAAAAGAAATGTTATCAGCCTTATGGGTTATCAAAAACAACTTCTTGCTTATAGCAGCTATTCTTAAGTCAGATTTTTTTTTCCAATATGCAGTATTAATACAGAATTGTGATATTAGTAGCATCAATTTGAATTATGAAGATCTGCAGCAACAAATCAAATGGTTTAAACTTCAAAATACGTGCTTGTACTTACATCGATTTCCGTAGTTTTGAAAAGAGCGAAATCACAAAATATATATGTTTCATATGCACCTGGAATCTACCTCAGGCTCACACATAGAAAAAAAAGGAAGGATCCAATTCTTCCTTCTTATTTCCTCTTCTGTATCTTTTATTACCTGTATTTTCCGAAGAATCCAATTGAAATCGAACCTGTTTTTTTTTCTCTCTCTCTCTCTCTTCTCAAACGCTACGGTGGCTATATACCCGCATGAGTAAGAGTACACTTTTTGAATTGTACATTCTTACGCGTCATGATCATACATTAATTCAAACTTAGTTCATGAGGCTGCAACATGATTTAACACCCTAGTGTCAGCCTGTCAGGGTCCTGGACTTAAATCACGGCTAGTGCACGGGGGGTTCTGGAATTCTAATGTTAACTATTAATATACACTAAATATTATTATTTACTCAGTGTTATTAAGCGGGATGTGTCGGAGTTCTTCCATCAACACACATTATCTTTTTAATAAGTTTACTTGGTGGAAGTATCTCAAACGTTTCTGTGTTCTTTACTTTGTTCACCATTAAGCGAACAAGTATTTAAAATCGCTCTTTAACAATTGCATATACTCAGAGGCGGCACTTTCGAACTCTCTCAAGGCATCCACCTGATTGAATTTACTGAATCTCACTAGGAGAATGCCCAGAATATAATAAATATTTGTTTCTAATTCTCCAAATGCTTCTACAATGTTTTCACTGATTTGAAAAGAAATCCTACATTTTCTTTTCAAAAAAACCTTAAGAATCCATTACATATTTCATCATGATGTTTCTATAAACATTATTTTAAAAGTCAGACATAATCTAACACTTATAACCTTAATACGACACTGCTATCGCCTTATGTTAAAGTGCTAAACTTCCTCACAACACAGCAAATAATACAAAGAGTCAAGTTGTGACTGTTTTCAGAATATTGAAATCATAGGATACATAGCAGGTACTTCAAAATGCGCAATGCAAAAAAATCGCATTTCCGCACATCCCTCTGTTTCAATTTAAATTTATTTGAGATTGTAGATTAGCTTACATTAAAAAGCATTAAATTTGTCTCCATTTGTATTATCATGGAAGTGTACAACGCAGAATGTAATGCAAAATCAAGGGGGGGGGGGGATTTGGATGCAAGTACACAAGTCCTTGAACAAATTGTCTTTCCATTTATGCCTACTGTTTATTCTGAGTCATATTCTACTTCGTACGCACCCGAAATAATGGAAACAGCATTATTTGATGTACATTTAACGCCTTGTAAAACCTCGGGATAAATTTTACTTTAGGTCCGTAGCTTACGCCAGCTATTGTGCCATATCTACGCTCTATACCAATTATTCCCTTCTGGAAAGGTCAGAGACATTTCTGAAAATCCTAGCGACAGCCATTAATCCACCAAGTCTTGCAAAAATCTGTGTGTCTTCATTTCCTTAAATAGACCTATGTGCTTGAGTTGATCAACACATAAAAGCATGGCGGCATGCGGATGAATACTAATGGTTAGTATTTTGACACGTATTTTGCTACGAAAATCACGGGCACATTGAAGAGGGAGCAATAACAGGTTTGTTCTTTGTTATGTGCAATGCACATGACGTTCTACTCCCACGCAATGTACTCGTCCCAAACTAACAAGGAGCTAAATAATCCCACCCATCTTTCGTCCTTCGACTTTAATTTCAAATTTCCATGACTCGAAACATTGTTATATTGTACGTTTTAACATTTTTACATAATTTGGAAATGCCACATTTCTCCTGTAAGTTTAAATTTTGGGGGACGTAAAGCAACATTAAACCATAGCTCGTATAAATAATTATCAGGAAAAGTAATTTCGTTAAACTCCGAACGTGAAGGGGAGTGCAAAACGAGTCAATTCAATGCATTAGGTTTACTGACTTAAGGTTCGGTGAAATTAGCTTAACAGGTGTTATGAATAGTAAAACAAAATAATTTTGAATTTTATTTATGGCCTTTAGGCATCTAAGTCTAGGGTCGGGTTAAGGAAGCTGAAAGGATTCGGGAAGTGTGTCAGCCAAGATCTACATTGAAGGTGTCATCTCAGCATTTACCTGGTGTGACTGAGGAAGAACCCTGGAAAAACCTGTCAGTAAGAATGGTCATCCGCTGGGATCGAACCCACGACCTCACGAATGCAACGCCAACGCTCTACCTCTGAGCTACGACGAGTCGGTGCTAACTTCACGTTAGAAATACAAATTATACCAATTTGCGCCCTTACACACAAGAGAA
>JAGDQP010002285.1:62202-106931 GCA_022664845.1 Lepisma saccharinum | reverse complement strand
GCCTAAGCCCTTTAATGTAAGCTACGCGTAATAATCCATCTTCATACTAAATTTCATGTGTCTGCCATAATCGGTTAACAAATTAGTATTTTGGCGGCCATTTTTAATCAAATATGCAAACTATCACAAAAAATCTTATATTTTGTTAAACTGCTATGCATAAGCTACATTCATATCAAATTTCAGCTCTGTAACTTAAGCCGTGCAATAAATGGTTTTTGGCGGCCATCTTTGATCTAAAAAGGTGATTTTTCAATTTTTAAAAATATTTGCGTAATATACTAGTCAAATTATATCTTTGTACCAAATTTCAGGTTTCTATCTTAAATAATGTAAAAAATGGTTTTTGGCGGCCATCTTGGATCTAAAAAGGCGATTTTTCAATTATTTAAAATATTTGCGTAATCTATACATTAAAATATACCCATTCTACCAAATTTTGTAATTTTCGCTCACATAAAGCAGAAAAATTGTGTTCAGCGCGCAACATGCGTTTCTTTTTAGTCGTGCATAAAAAATCTTTTTTTTTTAAAAAAAATAGTAATTCATAAAACAAAATTGTCTTTAAATGGTTGCAGTCCTGGCCATTTAGATTATGTATTCTGTAACAAGTGTCTTTGAAAATGTACTTACTGCGCGCCTACATGCTTTTCTTTCTTGTCATGCGTAAACAAAATATTTCTTTTTTTTTTTAAATAGTAATTCATAAAACAGAATTATCTTTAAGCACTCGCAGTCAACGCCAACTACGTTACGTATTCTGTTTAATTTTTTTTAAGGCCTTTAGGTAACTATGGCTCAGGCCGTATGGATAATATTGAAATAAATTAACGCAATAAACAAAATACAACAAAACGGAAGCACCCCAACAAAATCTACCCTTACAGTGTTTGTTCACCGCATCGCCAAGTGGTATCAGCAGGCATCGATTCCACAACCTCTAGCACCAAAGGTAAGTGCTCTACCAACTGAGCCAGCGTGGTCCCGTACGTATTTTGTATCAAGAGTGTATCACATAATATTGTGCGCCCCCTCATGCTTTTAATTTTAGCCATGCTTAAACAAAATCTTTCTTTTCTAAATAACGTACGTTTATTTGCCACAATTAGTGTTTGTGTTTGCTACCTTTTATGGTGTGTATGTTTCATCCATTTAAAATCGGCAGAAAGAAAATACTTGGTCTTACCATATGTTTCCAACGACGTTATTTTTGTCCTTATTGTCGTCCTATTTTCAGTGTGATTCACAGATCTGAAAATAAACAGAAAAAAACATTGTAATTAATTTACGGCTAAAATATATTCGTACAGTTTTATTTACAAAAAATAAGCTAAAATGGTTAATTTATTCAATCTTTTTTTTTTAATATTTTCCTCAGTCCCACCAGGCAAATACCGCCATATTAATTTCATATAAGTCCAGGACGGTTCCCTTTTTTTAAAATCCTACCTTACCCAAAATTAAAAAAACAACAACAACATAATTCACTAACTGCGTTTTTTTTATTTTCCCTCAGTCCCACCCTGAAAATACTGCAATAATAGCTTAACAAAAGTCCTGGGCAATTTCCACCCTGTGATATTTCTTAGTTTCAACAAACAAATACAGAGGCAGTAACTTCACGTTTCTTTACGTACAAAATCAACATGCATAAATACAAAATGTGGCTGTAATTTTCTTCACGTTCTATAAATTAACATTTTATCGGCCAAATGGTATGTGCCAATAGTCCATTGAGTCTAACATCCCACGTTCCAGTCCCGGTTAAAGCCTTCGTATGCAATTTATCTACCTACAAAAACCCAGATCGTGATGGAGCAAAGTAAACATTAAGTCAACTTAAGACAATTGATTGACGTAGCTGCGTAGATGCAAAATCAGTTCATTTCGCGTAATAAATATAAAAGTATGTTTCTTAAACACGGTGATTGAATGATTATTCTAAAAATGTTTTCTATGATAAATCCATGTTCTTTACTTACCGACAAATTGTCTCCTTAATTCGCACGAAATAACACACACGCCTTGATACAATACTGTACTGTTCAGTACTTAAACAAATTCAATACTAATTCCCACAGCCAAGCTGGATAAATGAATTCAGTCGTCTGTTCTGTTTTTCTTGGTGTTGGTCTCTAGGCAGTGACTTCATTATCTACGGTTGTATTGTCTGATAAAAAAAAGGATCATGAAAAAAAAAAACTCTTTCCTTTCCTTCTTCTTCTTCTTAAACTAAATTCATTTCTTTGCGCCTGTAGGTATCTCGTTGAAGCCAACCCCACTATTATTTTTTTCAAAACTTATTAATTTGATGTTCTTCTTTTTCTTCTTTCAAGGAAAGGGTAAACATGGCTTGCGGCATTCCGGAGTACAAATGTGTATTCCTAGCCGGGCAGGGGTAAGACGCAAGAGTTGTAAGTAGCAAAAACAATTAGCGAGCTGTCAAATCCGAGAGTAAATTTGTGAAAAAAACAGAATGATTAATGATTTCGTTATAGCAGGATTCGTTGTTACTACTGAGGTGCCATTGAGGCGTCCCGCCACTGAGCTCCGACTTACTTGTTTCCATATACAGTAGGCGCTCTTTTATCTTACATTCTATAAACCGGCACGTTCTATTAGGGATGGACGCGAGTCGAGCCAGAGGTATTTTCTCGAGTCAAGTCACTGCTTTTCGGGTCGAGTTTGATATTTGGCTCGCCCGTGCGACACGTTTTAGCTCGACTTTAGTAGAGGTAAAATAAGCCAAAAATAGACCCAAAAATGGAAAAATTCCTGCATTCATCAAACTTTGGTAATAAGTTACCTTAGACATGAGATTCACAAAACCGAATAGTGCATAAAAGTTCTAGGGGTGAAGGGTGTTTTGGAGGGGGAAGGGGAAAAGTACTGGAATTTAATTGTTGCGTGAAATAGGTGTGTGAGGTGTCGATTTATAGTTTTTTTGGTACGCTGAATCGAATGAAAACATCATCAGGTCAAGAAAACCAACAGCAATAGAAATTTAAGGCGGAGGGGGAATTTAAGGGGGGCGATTGTTTTGCATGTTAGGTAGATTTCTTTAGAAATATGTCTAACCGGAAAGTTTCTATGTAGTTTCTCCGATCATCATCCCCAGGCACGAAAACCACTCTCAGTTAAGATGTTTATATATAAGTGCCGTAATTTTCAACGGATTGAAACCAAATTTGGAATAAAAACTGGCTGTATAAATATCTTGGATGAGTTCGTTGGTCAGAATAATTGGATGAAAAATATCAAAATGGCGGCCGTTAATATTTTTCATAATATCCACAATTTGGAACTTATTGGAACCAAATTTGGCCCAGAAATAAGTATTTAGTTTATGTTAGTCGAGTGTGAAAATCACAACGATCCATCAAATAATAACAAAATGGCGGCCGTTCGAACTTCTAAAATAGTGCATAACTTTTCCAATTATAAACTGATCGGTATGAAACTTCGTACATAAATGGATATTAGTAATGCCTCGGTTAATTGTGAACATCAGCATGATCCAACAATAAACTGTCAAAATGGCGGCCGTTAATAATTTTCAAAGAATTCTACTCGTCTTTTGCAACCCTGTGCGAAAAGATGAGATGGGAATTGTAAGCGTATGTTTCTGGCGATGCTAATATAAATAAAGACATTTAATGGACATCAAGACCAATGGTAACAGACCCTAATTTTTTATTAGTTTTGGTTTTGATGACCATTAAGTGTTTCCATTTATATTCGTATCACCAGAAACATAGGAAATTATAAAATTCCTCGTTAAGTGATACGGAATTGGCCAAAATGGAAGGCAAGAGATGGCCAAATCCGGATATAGGATGGATAACTACTCATCGGGTGACGGATATTAGTCCAGTCATTAGAGACGTAAAAGAGGTGTTTTGGTGCAAAAGGTTGAGAGGTTGAGGAGTTGTGAAATTTGGCAGAATTGTACACTCAGGGCTAATTATAAGGCTAATTTTTTTGACCTTAAGGGACCACCGCTCGCGCCGCCATCTTAAAAAATGTAGGCTGAAAAGTAGTTTTTTTTTAGCATAGATCTCTATTCCTGTAGGTTTAGAGATTTTTTAAATTGAAAATTGGAGTGGATTTGCACTGTAAATTTTCTACAAAGTTACTTATATAAAATTTTTCAAAATGTCGCTATTTTGAATCAAAAATTGCTGTAAAGCATATATAGGTCTATATGTAAAGTATGCCCAGTCCAAACCACTGAAGCCAGACAAACGAAATTTGATATTGTGGAGTATCATCAACAGTAGATTATGGGGAAATTACAAAATGTGGAGAAAATCGTCATCTTCAATCCAATATGGCGGACAAATTATATATAAAAAGGAACACCCAGGCCAAACCGCTGGAGCTAGAGAAACGAAATTTGACATAAATGTATACCATCAAGAATAGGTTACGAAAAAATTGCGAAATTTGAAAGAAGTCGACATCTTGAATCCAATAAAGCCGATTAAAATATATGTGCATATTTAGATATGTATGTTTCTCGGCCATACTGTATCCAAAATGGCGAGTCTTCAAATTTCAAATTTTTTTGGTAAACTACACTTGATGACAAACTTTCATGCCAAGTTTAATTTCTCTGACTCCAGCGGTTTGGCCTAGGCACATTTCGACATATATATGTTTGTTGGCCATATTGGATTCAAGATGAAGATTTTTTTTAAATTTCGTAATTTTCTCGCAACCTACGCCTGATGGTACACATTTATGCCAAATTTCGTTTATTTCGAGCGGTTCGTCCTGGGTGTTCTACCGTTCTTTTTTTACATGTATGATTTGTCCGCAATATTGAATTGGAGATGATGATTTTCTCCAAATTTTGTAATTTTCCCGGAATCTACTCTTGATGATACATCAGCATATCAAATTTCGTTTGTCTAGCTTCAGTGGTTTGGACTGGGCATACTGTACATATAGGCCTATAGATGTTTTTCATCAATTTTTGATTCAAAATGGCGACATTTTCAAACTGTTTATATAAGTAACTTTGTAAGAAATTTACATTGCGAATCCTCTCAAATTTTCAATTTAAAAAATGTTCTCTAAAACAAAAGAGTGGTGTTCCCGGTAAGCGCTACTTTCAAATAGCGTATTGTGAATCTCATAAACTGAAATAAGCACATTCGTATTTCAAATAAGCCTTGTTATCAGATTAAAATGTTATCCCAACAATCCCAGCAAAGCAAAGCTTAATAGGCAAGAAAAAGAAACCTTTGCTGTGTCTAAGGCATTACCATGTACAGTCTTATATCCGTTCTACGTCCGTAACTGTCGACAACTTTCGACTCAGGAACTACTAAGGCTACGAAGATGGTTGAGTTGTTGTTCGAGAGGTATCGGTAAAACTTCAGCAACGACATACAGATAATCCAAATTTGACGCTCGCTCCGCGTCACTTGACTTTTATAAAAACAATACTGTTTTATCGAATGTACAAGTTTATTTACGTGATAGGTTGTGCAGAATTTCCTCTGCCTAAACTAGAAAGTTCCTACAGGGAACTTTATACAACATTTAGCCTTCAGCAACAAGTGCTGGGAAACCTTATACCAGCGTTTCTCAATCTTTTTCATCTCGCGATCCACTTTCACCATGCCTTCTTGCCAGCAAGTCCCTTTCACCATGCTTTCTAGCCGTCGACCCACAATTATTTCATTTTGTGTAATATTTGCTTTTTATTACAAAACATAACAGACTATTTCCTGTATTTATAATAAATATCCTAATTATATTTTCCAAAATTATTGAGCAAACTTCATTATCTTTAGTAATTATTAAAAACAGGAAGCAAAATAAAATAATTTATTTGACATTTATTAGTTTTAACCTACAAAACCCTAGTTAAATTTATTTTTTCACCATCCCTTGCGACCCCCTTACGGATCGCGACACTTAGGTTGAGAAACACTGCCTTATACAATGGCTAAGTCTGTCTGTCGACAACTTTCAGATCAGGAACTGCCAGGACTACGAAGATGGTTGAGATGCCGTCAAGGTGTCCCGCGACTGTGCTCCGACTTATATACGTATAAATATATATATTGTCTCCATCTTTTCTAAGGTACCGGTTAGTATTGCAAACATCTTTCCATTTTTTTAAAAATATAACAAGTAAATGATGTAAGGAAATATCTATTTTAAAATTTGGACAGTGGCTTCTTGACGTATGCTTTGCAGTCTTGACGAGATCTGTATTGCAAAGGCTGATATAAATAGGAGAGTGTCAACAGAAGTAAAATACTATCAACAGCAAGAAAGCATGGGGATGAAAAATCGCAGAAGAAAATAAATGTCTGTATTATCCGTCCCCAAATCAATCTTCAACGACTTTTATATTATTACTGAAAGACAAAAAAAAGTTTCGCATTCATAATTTGACTACTTATATGACTTATAGTCATATTTTTAAACTACAATATAACATGTTAAATACAATTTATCAGAATGAAACTAATTGCCACGAGACTTCTTCTAGTATGAAACAACATCAACAAACGCATTAAATTAATATTATCGACATTCATGAAAATAGAGCTTAGAGCCTCGATCGACTGTAGACATGGTACCGAGACCAAGACTAGTCTTGGTCTCGTCTCGAGTAAGTCTCGATGCATAGAGTCTCGATTCCTGGAGCTTAGTCTCGGTCTCGGTATTCGTCTCGAAGTAATATTTCCCACCACCATTTTAGAATATTGTAAATCCAATGGTCTGGGACTTGTAGCTGCTGAGATCTAGGGCTGGGAGGAATAGACAGACATGACAAACTGTATATCTCTGGTAAACTTTATTTACGTATGGAAAATTCTAGTAACTTTTGACTTCGGCCCATCACGATTATTTGTCACGTTCTAGTTAAAATCCACAATCACAAACATCCATGTCCCTGCCGGGATTTGAACCCGAAACCTTCGACTCGCTAGGTGAGCGCCCTAGCCCACACAGCTACCACGTCGGTCAACTGAAACTGTATATCTTTCCTTATACACCGACGACCGTGTGGGGGCGCTAAAAATAATAATAATCCCAGCGGCCGACCACTCTGATTGAGGTTTTCCAGTGTTTTTCATTAGTCATACCAGGTGGGTAAATATGAAACCGGAATTTATGTACAGAAAAGACACAGTGATTGGATGACAATGCTAAGAACTATTTTATTCGAAGTATTGGCCATAGCTAGCGATACATTTCTGAAATCGTTCCGGCAATGTGTGGATACCAGACCAAAAGAACTGTGCCTCTTGTCCTACAAACCAGTCATCAAGCCATTTTCGTACATTTTCGTAAGATGTGAAGCGCTGGTCAGCAAGTGCGTGTCCCATGGATGCAAATAAGTGAAAATTGGAAGGCGACATGTCTAGTGAGTCAGCCGCATGCGGAAGGACTTCCCAGCTAAACGTCGTAATCGTTTCCTTGGCCGGTTTCGCTGTGTGGCAGGGTGCATTATCGTCAAGCACAATCACTTTATGTTGTCTTTGGTCATATTCTGGTCGTTTTTCACGCAAAGCTTGATGCAAATCGATCATTTGTTGTCGGTAACGTTGGGTATTAACGGTTTCGCCAGGTTTCAGCAGTTCATAATAGATCACTCCCTTCTGATCCCACCAAACACAAAGCATTGTCTTCCATCCATAGCGATTTGGTCTTGCAGTCGATGTCGCCGGATCTCCTTGAGTTCGCATGATCTTTTACGCTTAGGATTCTCGAAATAGATCTTCCTTTCGTACCTGGCGAGTAGAATTTCGCAAGTGTTTTTTCGGTTTTCCTGCTGTCGTTCAGTGAATGCATGTGGAACCCATTTTCCCACCTTGTGAATCTTGCCCATGGCTTTTAGACGTATGGAAACTGCTTCTCGTGTTACATTTAATTGATCCGCGAGTTGTTGTTGCGTTTGAGCGTCGTCCTCATCCAACAAAGCTTGCAATCCGCTGCCTGCGAACTTTTTCGGTGGTCTTCCATGTTCTTCGTTTCTTAGGTCAAAATCACCACTTTTAAATTTTGTAAACCACGCATAGCACTGTGACTTACCAAGAGCGTGATCATCGTAAGCTTCGACAAGCATGCGATGCGATTCTGCAGCAGTTTTCTTCAAATGGTAACAAAAAATCAATGCTGTATGCACATCGTAGTGTGTAGATACAAATTGCGCCATGTTCAACGCTATTAAACACTACACTATGACATGAAACTTGTCTGGTTGTGAGTAGCAAATCGTTATCAGCAGTCAAAACAAGCAAGTGGCGCCAAGGACGCAGTTTTACGGTAACCACAGTGACAGCTAACGCCATCTATGCACAAATTCAGGTTTCATATTTACACACCTGGTATACTGTGCGAAGGAAGTTCCTGAAATGCAAAGTAGCGAAGATAGGCAACACACCATACAGGAAAGTTTGCGCTTAATCAGTTCTGGAGAGCAAATGAATAAAGTTTCCTCCCCAGCCTTGATGCAGATTTTGCTAAAGCAGTGATTGGAAAAACCTTTACATAGAGAGAGATACGCCCCCTCCGTTAATTAAACTTACTTCTTCGTCCAAAAGCACGAGCTCAATAACTACAAAGCAACATAACATAAGTAAATAATAATAAGACTTACACTCAGTAAAGTTATAAAAATTAAAAATGCACACTCCAGTAAAGGGAGAAATAACATAATGTAACTAAAACTGCGTCTGTAAAGACAAATATTCTCGTTTAAGTTTCGAAATGAAACCATCTTTCAATACCATCAAAAGTTATAGTAATTGTGCAAAAGTCTTAAGTGTCCTCTGTGTGTAATGGAGTAATGCGTGGAAATGAAAGCATCAGAGTTAAATCTGAGGTCGTCGGTTTGAACCCATTCATATTATCATTCACTTTTTCAAACTTTCATTTTGAATAAAACAAGTGAAAAATGATAATTTTACAGAAATATTTTAAATTGGATTCCAAAACTTGAATAAAATGAGCTCAGAGAAGTACGTTAAGCTGCCAGTTTCAACACTACAAACGACGAAAGGGATGTAATTAAGGAAATCAAGTGAACATGTAAGTTAATATGGCCAGCTATCGAATTCAATCCAAATCCGACAACATTTTAAAACTTTTTTTTTTCCCGTAAGTTGAAGAAGTTTCTCTATTCTTTACTAATTTGCGGGTGCAAATTTCGAATTTGGCAAATTAATTTTTGTCGCACATAAGTGTTTTGTGTTGTAACGTCTTTTTCCTGTTCGTATATAGAACAAAATTGCCTGTTCATATTGTCTTGATTTTATGAATATTAACACACTTTAGATCATAACCAGTGATTCCGTCCCCCCTTCCCAAATCCTCGAGAACACCCACAACTTCATAAATTTTGCGATCCATAATCGATAGAAATCATGAAAAACTCCACTTACACCCAATTGTGACTTTACACCCCTCAAACTTAAAATCCTGGCGGAATTCCAACTCATAACACAGGCTATCAAGCACAGAAATACAGTGATAAAAATTCCTACAAGAGCAAATGAAACTCAATTTCAGGTTATGAAGCAATGTTTAATTTAGAGCTTTGAAGAATTGCAAAAGCGTTATCTCGTGTCTAGACACTAAATCAAAAGAGCGAAATTCCCCTCGATTTGAACGGGAAGAGGGAACATTCTTTTAGAGTGAATTTTCATAGGCGAAAAGTTTCTGCTTGAATACGAAAGGATTTATGGTAGCCCATGTGAATGGGAATTTAGACACATTTTTAGTTGAGTTTGAACCTGTTCATTAAAGTTTTCTTCTGAACACGAAAGCGTCGTAATAAAATGATGAAAATGGACAGCCTATTCCAAAAAAGTTGACCGCATTGATTAGGCTGTTTTGAGCTGAAAATTCTAACTTCGAATTCGAAAAAGTCGAACTTCGGAAAAAGTATCTTCGGAAACAGTGAACCAAAGATGCCAGGTTCGAACCCTCAAAGGTACGGTGAACCGTCCCAATTGGACAAAAATGTGCAAATCTGTTTTCTTCTTTTAATTGCGATAAGACATGTTGAAATGTTATTAAGTGTAGAAAAATGTAAAATTCATTGAAATACGTAATGATACAGTATTTCCAAACTATCCATACATCTGAGCACGTGATGGTTTCGTCACCTATGTTTCCATACGTAAAAGAACCTCTCCAAAGAAAACAAAGACAGCAAACATATTTTTCGCTTTTATAATACAATAAACAAGACAAAGGAGAGACAAAACAACAGCATCAGCAACGTGTATGGATGTCATTGTCTTTGACACAAAAATTCAGTCATGTTGCTTCAGAATGAGTCCTCTCCGAAGTAGCTTGGTAACTATGTCCATGTTAGCTCAGTGGTAGAGCGCTGGGGCTTTTAATCGAGAGGTCTTGCGTTCGAACTCCGTTCAGGACAATTTTGTTTGTACTGATATATTCCTCAAAGCATGTATAAGTAGATAAAAACTACATTGAAATAAATAAGTTTCATATGTATTCATACAATCATTTCAAGACATAAGTAGTCATTATGTTTAAAATATAACATAAGAGAGGTGGTGGGTGTTGACAGAAAGTCGGTATATTATATGTGAATGTTAAATACAAATAAATTAAATCTTGTAATAACAATAAGTAATTGCGTGAAGTGTATTTGTCTGCAGAAATTTGTCATACCGAAGTTACGCCTCCATTATCTCATTTACCATCTTGAAATAGACAAAGGCTGTCAAAAGAAAATTAGTTTATAAGAGGAAAATATCCAAAGTCAGATCATCGCTGGAGACCGCAAGTTCAATATCCCCTAAGTTCACGATCCCCACGAACAATGAGGACACTAAACTGTACTTTGGTTTCTTTCCACAGGTTTCAGTTCAGTACTTTGAAATGCTTTTTTCATATGGAAGTGGTGAGGCTTTAATCTCTCCCGGGCTTGGTTCCAAATTCTTTGATGAAGAGAAGTTACTATCGTCTTATTAAGTAGAAGGAAAAAATGCTTGTACTGTCCAGGGCTCGAACCCATGTACGTGTCACATTGGTTTAGAAAGCAAAGGTTTTAACCCTGAACTAAATTTACAACTAGAAAAGTATTCCCAAGATTTGTGTTATTAAGGCACCACCAGATTTAGTCACGCTTAGTGGACCATTTTATGCATGAGTGATTTTAGATAAGGAAGACTAGATTGGTGTAGGTTAGTTATAGTAAAATTTTGTCATTCCTCGACAAATCATCCAATTTTAGAAAAACTGGTTACATCACCATTTTAGATTTTTTTTCATATGTGGGGTTCTACATACCTGAAGATATCCGAACGACTTTCGAAAGAAATATGATGCTTTCATATATCTCTCGGGGTGACCATATTTCCAACATGGCGGGTGGTGTTTTTTACTCCCGTAGATATGTACAGAAACCTGCATATCTCAAAAACTAGAAGAACTAAAGAGCTGAATTAAAAACCATTAGGTAGCTCTTGAAGTGCACTTGGAAGATGTGGAATCCCGTCTTTGAAACTTAATTTCTTTATTCCAAAAATTAGGCTGAAGATAAATTTACGAATTGTATAAAATTCGATTTTTAACCAAGATTTTGGTGGTGTAGGACTTGAATAAAATTGTGCAAAATTTTGTCATGTTTAGACCTCCCAAAAGAGTTTTTGACCTTCACACTCTTTTTTCTACGGGTGTTCAAACATGGCCCTTTGCGAAAAATACCGGATTTCGCGCTTAAATATTGCATATGCGTCCTCATGAAACAATCTGAAATGTTGTTTCGAAAAAGCTTCGTATGTGACCAACTAACAGTAGAAATTGAAACTTGTATTTTGTAATGGTTTGGTCAATACCAGCAGATTTTCTTCGCTATACGATGCAAATGCGAATGTGGTATCTTCACGAAAGTCACCATGTTTTACGGGAGTTATGACTGCAGTTACTCTTGTGATGTTTAGAACTATCAACAGGATGATTATGTAGAAAACTGTGGCGTTGAATCACAACTCTTTTTGCTATAGGAAAAATGCTGTATTTGGATCTAAAATATCTCAAATATGCCACCATAAAAATCTGAAAGTTGGTCTTCTCCAGGAAGCTTTGTATGTTCTCAGATCACATTAGAAATGTCAGTTTTTATTTTCGAGTGGTTTGGTCAGTAAAAATTTGTCCATGGGAGTTAAAAGTGTGCCTTTCAAGCAGTGTAGTAATATGAAGCTGCATATATACATATAATCCGCTGGCACTGCCCAAACCAATTATAAATAAAAGTTGTAATTTTGGTTGTGAGCTGACCACTAACAAGGCTACCTTTAAATTTCAGTTATTTTAATTAGATATTTAAGTCCGAAATCCTGCATGTTTTGACGAAAGGCCATGTGTGAACCCTGTTAGAAAGAAATGAATGTAATTCAACCAAATGATTTTTTGAATATAGACACTCTTTTGGTAGGTCTAAACATTACAAATGACACAGCCTTAGATTCAACTGTTTCACAGAAGAAAAATGCGGTCTCTTTGAAGATACCACATTTGCATTTGCATAGTATGACGGCGTAGAGACTCAACTTGCAGTGACCCAGGAAGCTAAATACTAAAAAAGACGGCAAATCTTTGGATGTTTTGGTCGGAGCGGCGTCGGAGGTAGGCAGAGCCCAAACTAGTAGTCGGAAAGTAGATGGAGGAAGGTCGACGTGCAGTCACAAGTGGCGTTTGGTCGTCGGGCCATTTCCGGGTCGCTGTCGGTCTCTGACTTGCCGGCATAGAGGCGAAACTCCGACCATCCCCCAGTACTTGATGTTGGGACAAGCTTCGCCACCCGCCCATTGCCTTACATCGGGAAAAGGCTGCTCCCCGCCCATTTCGTGATGGTCGAGAGAAGAGCGAGTCTCCTTTATTACTGATGGTCGGGCAATAAGCGACTCCCCAGCCACTCCCTGGTGGTCGAGAAAAGGTTGGGGTCCGCACTTTTCCTACCGTTTTAATCTAGAATGTATGTAACTCAAATATCGGCATTCCTTTGCAAAAGAATTCTGCTGGTAGATTAGAATATAGAAAGATGAAATGGGAAACGTTCTTTACATTTGTTAGACAAAAGTGCCTTATGTGGGGTCAGGAACTTATAATTTATTATTGGTACTAGTTGTTGCCTGCAACGTCACTCTACTCGGAAGCCGTCTTCGAATATCTGGTTGTACGGTCTAGCGGATAAAGCGCTGGAGAGTTCTAAAGTTATCGGGTTCGATCCCACCACAGGCCTTCTTTTTAAAAAATAAATTACTTTTTTAATTTCTACTTTCGCAATATGCACGTTTTTGCTACCTTATCGAACATCAGTGAAATAAATTAGTTAAAGTCAGATTATACACAAATTTCAAATATCGAGCTTAGACAGTGTGGCCTGAGCGTTTATATATCAGTCAGTCAGGATTTATGTTTTATATATAGAGAGTATTATTATTATTATTATTATTATTGCCTTTTCAGGATATAGTATAAATTCAAATTCCCTTATTCTCAAAAGATTAGGAGTACTGGCATATTATTTTTAATATGGAATTTTTAGAATATTGACCAAGCCGCCGTAGGTCAGTGGTAGAGCGTTGGCGTAGCATTCGGGAGGCCGTGGGTTCAATCCCAGCGGTCGACCACCCTAATTGAGGTTATTCCACGTTTTCCTCAGTCACACCAGGCAAACGCTGGGATGGCACCTACAGCATAAACCCTAGCCAACACCTTCTCAAATTCTTTCCCATCCTCTATCCCGGCCTAATCTTTATACATAAAATTCAAATTTAGAACATAGAGGGAAAATTTTGAATTAGTGTTTCCTTCGTACAGATATTTGATTTAACGCGTATACAGATCAATATTTAACACTCTCTTGTTTAGCTGTATATCTATCTGCATACCTATATGTATCTTGTATGACTTAGGTTGTATTGGTACCATGTTGTTCGTAGAACATTAATAAATATAGCATTACATTATTATTACCACAACAAATGTAGTGATATTTCACATTAATAATACACGGCTAAATAAAAACTTAAAATTTCTAATTAATGTATACTGGGAAACATCGAGTTTCAGGTGATAATAGTAGTGCAATCACGATATTTTGATTATCCTCTGAATCTAGACAAAGTGACAGTAATCCTGGTGCAAAACTAGGAGTTTTATTGTAGTTGTATTTGCTATGAAGATTTGTTTTTTAGAAATTCTGTGTAATGAAGAACAAACCTCCACAACTGCGGGCTTAAAGTAATTCTGTAATGAATATAGTGTCTGTGTTATTTCCTACATTCCATTTCAGACTTCTAGAAGTAGCTTATTGACGAACGGTTTTCGGACATTTAAGCCCGAAACCCGTCATTTTTTCGCAAAGGACCATGTTTGAACCCCCGTAGAAGAGGAGTGTGATTCACGACCATGATTTTTTTGTGTGCATATACTCGATTGGTATGTCTAAATATTATAAAATTTTGTAGAATTTTATTTCCTTGAAGAGTATTTGAAGAGAGAACCCCAAAACATTTGCTGAACATCAAATTTTACACAGTTTGTTACTTATTTTTCATCCTAACTATTGGAATAAAGAAATTAATTTTCAGAAAAGGTGATTCCGTATGTTCAATGTACCACTTCAAGAACTACCCAACGGTGTTTGATTAAGCTTTCTCTAGATCTTCTGTTTTTTAGATATTCAGGTTCCCGTACATGCCTACGGGAGTAAAACACGCTACCTGTCATTCTGGAAATATATTCGCCCCGCGAGAAGGCCATAACATTTCTTTCAAAAGTGGTTCTGATATCTTCAGTTATTTAAGAACTCATATACGAAAAATATATTTTTTTTCTAAAATGTTGATATAACAACGTTTTTCTAAAATTTTATGATTTGTCGTGGGATAACCCAATTAAGTATGTTTCACTTTCTGGCATAAAGTATGGAGCGAAATGCTATTAACATTTAATTCTAATAATAATTTTCATAAAGAAATTTTCATCAATAAGAAATGCTGTTTTAACAAAGTGAATTGTTATATGCTTTTACACGTATAAAATATACAATGCAGATTTAAATTTGGAAATACATACAGACAATATTGTTCTGTTCGAAGACAACTGCGTAGATGGAAATGAATATCATTCCTTACCAAACAATAAGATTGTTTTACTATTACTAAAATAAAAAAAGTAATTTAATCTTCCTTATCTAAAATCACTAATATATAAAATAGTCCACTTAGCGTGACTCAATCTGATGATGATAAGGCAATCTTGGCAACATTTCTCTAGCTGCAAAAGTAGCTCATGGTTAAAACCTTAGCTTTCTAAACCAATGCTACACGAATGTGGGTTCGAGCCCTGGTCAGATCAAGTATTTTTCCTATTAGTTAATAAGACAATAATAACTTATGTTCATCAGATAACAAGAGTATAGAATTTGAAAGCAAGAGAGAAAAAAAAGGATTTCAGACTCATGGAAAGAACTTCTGTGTTCTTTACTGAAGAACAGTTTAGTATCTTAGTGACTCATCGTTCGTGGGGATCATGAGCTTTAGAGATAGTGAATTTGCTGTATGGCACCTTGGTCCGACTTTGGATATAACAACAATTACTTAATTTATATTTAACGTTCTCATATAACATACTGACGTTCTGTCAACACCCACCACTTCTCTGATGTTAAATTTTAAACATAATAACTTATGTCCTGAAATGCTTGAATGGATACATATAGAACTGATTATTATTATTTTATGTAATTATTCATGCTTTGAGGAATAAATATATTATAAAAATAAATTTTCTAGAACGGGATTCGAACCCACGACCTCACGATTAGAAATAAAAATTCTCAAGTAAACATTGCTTCATAACCTCAAATTGAGTTTCATTTGCTCTTGCAGTATTTTTGATCACTATATTTCTGGGCTTGATAACCTGTGTTATGATTAGGGATTCCTCCAGGATTTTCAGTTTGCGGGGTATAAAGGCGACATTGGGTTTTGCATGGTTCTATCCATTTTCGATCAGCTGTCGAGTTTCGAGTTGTGTGACGAAATCACTGGTTCTGCAGGTGTATGCATAAGTTTTTGCCGGTTTTTGTGGTAAAGAAAACACGTAATTTTTAAGGGAAATTAATTTTGTTTTATTCAAAATATTGGCCATCGGCTTCTACACATTTCGCCCATCTTTCAGGTAATTGATGCATACCATGCCAGAAAAACTGATTGTCTTTTGCGGCAAACCATTCGTCGAGCCATTTTCCAACGTCTTCGAAATTGCTGAAGTGCTGCTCTGCGAGCGCGTGCCCCATTTATGCCAAGAGGTGATGACAAGGGAGAGCCAACTCCGCAGATCGGAAGAGCGGATAGGAAAAAAAAAAAAAAAAAAAAAAAAAAAAAAAAATCACTGGTTTTGCTGTGTGAGACGGCGCATTGTCGTGTAACACAAACACTTTGCCATGTCTTCGGGCCCATTCCGATCGTCTTTCGATCAATGCGTGATTTAAATTAATCATTTGTTGGCGATAGCGTTGTGCCTTAACGGTTTCGCTGGGCTAAAAGAGTTCATAATACACAATACCGCTCTGGTCCCACCAGACACAAAGCATGGTCTTCTTGCCGAAGCGATTTGGCCTTGGTGTTGAAGGACCGGCTTTGCCAGGTGAAAGCTACGATTTTTTCCGCTTCGGGTTTTCAAAATAAATCCATTTTTCGTCACCCGTCACAATTCGATACAAAAAGGATTTTCTTTCGTGGCGTTGAAGCAGCATTTCACAAGTGACTTTGCGATTTTCCATTTGACGTTCATTCAAATCGTGTTGGACCCATTTACCCAGTTTATTGATCTTCCTCATTGCTCGTAAACGTTTGCTGATTGTTTCTTGTGACACATTTAATGCTTTTGCCAATTGCTGTAGGGTTTGAGTTGGGTCATCCTCCAATAACACCTGCAATTGCTTGTTTTCGCACCTTTGTGGTCTACCAGAGCGCGCACTGTCTTTTACATTGAAAACACCACTTTTAAATTGTCGAAACCATGTCTCACATGTTCTAATCGATGAAGCGTGTTCACCATATGTTTCTACCAGCACACGATGACTTTCAACAGCCTTTTTCTTTTGATTAAATAAGAAAAGCAATGCAAAGCAAATGTTCTTTTTCAGGCACAAACTTCGACATGATCACTGAACGATAAAACAAAGACTTACTCAACTTATGTGTGTTTGTAGTTTAATGTCAGAAGAACAAAATGACGTATGTGTCAAATGAATACGCTGCGTAGTTTTCGCTTTCGCCATCTCTTAGGTAAACCGGAAACTACTTATGCATACACCTGGTAGTGTGTAAACATTCATATAATCAAGATAATATTAACAGGCAATTTTGTTCTATATACGAAAAAGTGAAGAAGTTATGTCACAAAACACTCACGTGCGACAAACATTCTATTGCCAAATTTGTAATCAGCACCCCCAAATTAGTAAAGAATAGAGAAATTTCTTCATCTTACGGGAAAATGTTTTAAACGTTTTCTTGTGTAATTACCGTCTTGAACTCGACAGCTGGCCTTATTAACTTACATGTTCACTTGATTTCGTTAATTACATCCCTTACGTAGCTTTTAGTGTTAAAATTGGCAGCGTAACGTATTTCTTTGAGCTCGTCCTGTTATTCAAGTCTTGGAATGCAATTTAAATTATATCTGTGAAATTGACATTTTTCACTTGTTTTATTCAAAATGAAAGTTTAAAAAAGTGAATAGTCATATGAAGAGACTTGAACCGAGGACGTCAGAATCTAGTGTGAAGCTCTCATTTCCACGCATTATTCCATTACGCCACATAGGACATTTAATATATTGGCACAATTACTGTATATTTTGCCAGTATTGAATGATCGTTCCAGTTCGAAACTTAAACGAGAATGTTTGTCTTTATAAACGCAACTTAAAGTTACATTATGTTATTTCTCTCTTTATTAGAGTGTGCATTTTTTTTTTTTTTAACTTCAGTGGGTGTAATGCTTATTATTATTATTTACTGAAGTTCTTTTCTATTTTTGGAGTTCATGCTTTTCGCCGATGAAGTAAGTTTCAAACATTCAAATTTATGATTGTTTACAATAATCTCGTGATGTAAAGAATTATGCCCATATCTAGGATTGGAGAAGGATCTACGTGTACATGGTTTCAAACTAGTGTCGTGTCTCTCTCTCTTCATAGGTCCCTCCAATCACTGCATTTGTATATTCCCGAACGAACGTAACGGGGAACAGATATTTCTTACTTGTCCTGAACTGATTAAACGCAACATTTCGTGTATGGTGTGTTGCCTACCTTCACTACTTCGCATTTCAGGAACTTCCTTCGCTCAGTGTACCATTTACCTACAAAATAGACGCTGGCAATCTACCTTCCAACATCCTCTCCACCACCGTATCCGGCCTGAGCCTCAAATATCTAAATGCATTAAAATAAATTCAAATTCTATTCAAATTGAAATCCACATTATTTATTCTTTAAACCTTAATGAGAAAACTCATTGTCAGGTCAAAAGCCTGCAAAAGCATCTTCTTCTTTATTCATTTTTGGAAAAGTGCCAGATTGGACATGACGAACTTTGCAACCGGACGACTCGAAACATTTTACATGGGATTTGAAATACCGATGGATTTGAAATACCATCCTGAAAATGCATTTACCTCTTTTGTGAGTAAATAGCTGCTTGGGGACATGACAAAGTTAATTTTCCTTCCTCTCACATTAAATACTTTTTACCGAAAGCCGTGGCTTAGTCAGTGGTAGAGCCTTGGCTTAGCGTCCGGAAGGTCGTGGGTTCAATTCCAGCGACCGATCATGCTGACTGAAGTTTTCCAGGGTTTTCCTGTCACACCAGGCAAATTTTCGGGATAGTACCTTCAACTTGGCTTCTGAGTTGTATTTGGAGTTTGTTAAGTAAATAATGAGTGGTATGTAAGAACATTAACTTTAAGAATGTGGCTTCCAGTTATTACTGTAGAGGGATAAGATTCGTTTTAGGATTGAAAGAATATTTTAACTCCCACACGACGGAGATAATAATAATAATAATAGGACCTACTTGAATAAGATCAGCAGTCTCCTCTCAGTAAGTGATTTTATAGACCCACAATTACCGAGCTTATACGTTTTACGCTTCAACAGTGCCCATAACTGGTTATTATGTTCATAGATATAGTTATATAAAATACTTTTGAAGTTCAAACTAGTCCTGTATTATTAAGGAGTATCTCAGCTGATGAAACTAGCATAGGCACCTACTTTCTTAATACAAGAACATATAATATTTATCTTCCTTCATAAAGTGTGTGGGCTGACACTATATATGCTGAGTGCTTTTTATTTGCTACCAACTGCACATTTCGAAAACATAGAGTAGGCTAATCGTTGTAACACCCAAAGGATGAACATTTTTAGCTATGAGCTCAGAATGCAGCAGAAGATTTATATAGAATTGAATCATTGCTTAAGTCTGCATATATCCTATTACATCTGTCATCCACAGGGACAAAAGAAACGCTTAATTAGTGAACTTTTCGTCATAACTTACTTGCAAGTATTTATTATCTATTACAACTACCGTTTATGTCTAAATGGACTGAAAACTTTATATTGGTTTATCAATCCATAATAATACACCTCACCAAACTACGTTGTGCTTCTGTGCTAACCAGAAGCTTAGCACAAAATTCCATGTTGCAATCTAAGTATCAGAAAACGTCTCATATTTCATATAATGAAGTTAAATCCACTGATGCGATCGTCTTAACTACAAGGGCGTGGACCGTTTGAAGGAACAGGCGTAGGTAGTGTTGTCGGCGCTTAGGCGTTGAGCCCATTTGATACCATCAATCCAGAAAAGATTCAGAGATCTTGTCTCTTCAAAGTTGCAGTGCAACAAGGGAGGCGGAACTACTGTAGGGGC
Source organism: Lepisma saccharinum (assembly GCA_022664845.1). Lineage (NCBI taxonomy): Eukaryota > Metazoa > Arthropoda > Insecta > Zygentoma > Lepismatidae > Lepisma > Lepisma saccharinum. The sequence goes on along the minus strand of JAGDQP010002285.1, from coordinate 86,965 downwards.
CAAGGTCATAGCGTGGGAATCAACTGTGGGCACTATTACAATCCGTCATTGACCTTACTTTCGAGTAATACGATTATATTCTGTCATGTTTTCTGTTAGGTTAGATCGGGATGAGACAAAATGAACATAGAGATGCTGAACTAGGGTTGCCACCTTTGATGAATAAATTACGGGTTGCTCGGAAAAAGTACGGGATAATACCAAAAAATACGGGACAAATATGAAATAATCTAAAATGAGAGTAACTACTAAGGTCCTGTAGTACTATATCCTGCACAATTTGAAACTTCCATAATAATCAAGAAAACACATAAAACTTCTTGCTTGTGAATCTTCACACTCCAAATTCACTGGCGGGAGGAAAATCGATATTTCAATTTCCTAAGCACAGTTGTATTATTAGCGGCATTCGAAAAAAAAAAAAGACCTTTAATTAAACACTTTTGGGAGTTCCTGGGCGATCACCATTTTTGTTGTTGTTGTTGAATCAACACGACAAATGGTGTTGATTTCGTTGATTCAACACAATCGGTGTGTTGTCAATTCTGATTCAGCACAACGAAGACTGTCATGTTGCCACTATCAGTGTTAAATCAACGGAATCATACAACAAACGGTGTTGATTTAACACAAAATGTTGTAGTCGCTCTGGTACATAAAGCGTTGAAATAACACATTATTTTTAGTATGTTTACTGTGTTATCAACTAGAGTAAACAAGACACGAGTATTATATCCCCAGGTCTCATGTTGGGGCCTGGGGCTGTGAAAAGTCTGCATGCCAGTCTGCATAGTGAACAATTAGAGAAGAGTCCATCACTGTTTATTTGTTAAAATTATTGATGTGTTGAAAATATGTGTGAGAATTTACTACTTATAATACGGGACGCACAAATTTCACCTAAAATACGGGACATCCCGTATTATACGGGACAGGTGGCAACCTATGCTGAACACACGCATGGAGGAAGTAACACACCAACGCAGTTCTATGGCGAAATTACTTATTAACGTCTTGCGTTCCGCTTAAGCTGTCAAATTGTTTATTAGTATGCATGTGGCGCCTAGCTTGTCTGGAGTGATTTTTATTAACGTAAAGCAAGAAAAGCTGTTAGGTAGCGTTTGTATTGTGTTAAGACAACTGTTTAAAAAGCATGAGACACTGATACAATTGCGCAAGACGGAGGTGTTGGTGACGTCTTAATGAATACCGGTAATGAGATTGTACAGATTAGGATCGAGAGCGTTGTATTCTATGAGCAGTCATGTACAGAAATAAAAACTCATTGTTTTCTTCGGAAAGATTTGGTGGATTGTATGACTATTGATAAACTGGAGTGGCTTTTTTAACGATCTTCCTGTTGGAAAGTTTGTACTATAATGAATATAATTCGTGCGGTATTCTAGTGTAAAACAAGCTGGAAAAACAACTCTACAAACACAGGTGTTATTAAGTTAAAAACACAACTCCGTGCTTCTTATAGCTGTTCGTATGTTTTTATCCAGTACTTGTATATATGGGTAACACAACAATATTATAGAGATTTTCACTTTTACAATATCATACTTTGCAAATAAACGAGGCAAAAGTGCTTTTAAAATAATCGCAAACAATTTACATCTGGGAGTCAGATTCTAAAAGTTTCCCGGAAGGAAGAAACATTATCTCAAGTTTCCAAATCTAGCAAACAGGTGAAGAGTGAACGTAACAGGAAAGGAGGGGGGGGGGGGATCATCACATGGGCAGAATTATTACTGTATGTATGACAACCAGAAGAACCTCATCTGCCCTTAACTAGGGTCACGGCAGCAGTTTCCGGCCACGAACCAGTTTCCAGCCACTACAGTTTTTAAAGTAAATAAATAAGGCTCTGATGTTTGACTCGCGCAGCTCATGCTTTTTGGTAATCGTTTCGATGTTCAGGTGTAATTTACGTCCTCATTGACTGTTTCAAATTTCGTGAGGGATAGTTATTCAGTGGGGAAATTGTGAACACATAAATTCAGCCTCCATTGTGTGCATCGTTAGTAGGAAGAGAAAGTCCAGGTATGCATCGATGGTTGTTTTTAAAATTAATATATGTGTTAGCAATCGACAAATGTACACACATTGAAAGAGGAAGCATTGGCAATCACAGCAGAAACAAATTGAAATATATTTGTTGAATACTTTAGCACTTATTGCGTGGCTGGATTACTGGTTCAAAAATTTGGCGTGAAGCCAGTAAACAACCATTATGGATTTGTACAATTTCCAGAGAGTGGGGAAGAATTAGTGAGGTATGTATTATACGGCATTTTGGGATCGTCCATATCGCAGGCTAGAGGTATATATCTATAAACAGAGCCATAATAATTTATGCGGAGAGAGGGAAATCCCAACCATCCCCCGCTACAAATCGAACTCTGAAATGGGGCAAAGTTTACTAGTTTCCAACTTTCAATCATTATACTAACTTTAATGATTTGTTTTATATCATGATGATGAGTGTTCAGCCCGAAGGTCTCATGCAGGTAAACCCATGAGGGTTTTCCATTGCCTTCCACCGGATGAAGATGATGTCATAAGGGCTGAACTTATAGTTTAATGTGAGCGTTATCATCTGTGTCCCAAACGGAAATCGACCCCGGGACCTATTGATTACAAGTCTTACTATTGATCCAGGGATTCCGACAGGTTTTTCAGTTGGGGGGTTTAAGGCAAAATTAGAAGGGTGTAAATTGAGTTTTGGATGGTTTCTATCGATTTTTGACCGCAAAAAAATTAAACTTGGGGGTCTGGAGTATTGGGGATGACGTCTCCCACAGGGGTTCTGGAGGATTTTGGGTGGGTGGGTTACGGAATCACTGCACTGACCATCGCAAAAGGGTCTAGATTAGAGAATGGATTCCCATTAAAAAAATAACATTTTAGCAAGCTTCCAGCATTTTCTTTAATAATCTGGTCAACTTCATCCCAGTCTGCAGCAGAACGTTTTGTGTTTACGAACTTGCAAGGACGAGATTAAGCTGATGGTAAATTATTTCATTATTTGCAGACTCAAAGGATGGCAAAACGAAAGTCGTACACCCAGGACGACATCACAAGGTGCCTGTTTTTCTTGACTTTTGTTCCTGCTTGTAAAATTTACAAGCGATGTTTTCATTTGTTAGAACACTATTAACAAACACATGTTATTATGTTTTCCATGCCTAGAATGCGGGCTCTTATGTTATATATTTTGTTGTTCAATTTTATTTTCTGTTATTTATCTTAAACGTTTAGAGTAAGTCTGACTAATGTGGATGGAAACTGGGACTTAAAGGCCAGCTACTGGTAGCGTGTGGCTGGAAACTGGTGTTTTTTGCTATATGTTCATATTTATATTTCTTACGGTTTACAAATATGTGTTTTTTCCTTTTCTACAGCACTAATGCACGACTTAAGGTTCAAGGTATGTATTTACTTAACTGTTTCTCTTCTTCATATATTTTGTGCATATTTACACACCACCAACGTCAGAATTTTGCTTAAGTGGCTGGAAACTGGTGCTGTGACCCTACTCCGCATTCGCTCGGTAACGGTTGCTCGGCATTAATTTTGTACCTGAGAGCCAGAACCGCGTAAGTCTAATTTTAGTCAAAACGTGACTAATGCAGTTCTGTGCAGTATTCGGAAGGCCTAACATAATGATTGTATGATTCTTGTTGTAAACATGTTAAATAATGTAAAAATTAAGTCTTATTATGTAGTTTGTCCATTTAGAATTGAATTTTATTTATGGCCTTTACGCTATTTGTCCATTTAGTTTATAGGTTAAAGAAAGTGCGTAGTGTTTTTTCTCGAGAACAGAGATTTGTGACTTAAGGTACCGGCTCTCAGGTACAGAATTTGGCTTGCGCCGTTTCAACACAAGAAGGTGTTGAAACCTGCACTTCAATATCACGAGAGAAAGTAAGTGTGAGTTTTTACTATAATTAGTGTGAACTTGTTCGTTTTTATTCTTTATACCTGGATGGTAATAAATAATCATGCCTAAAACTGATAATTTTACCTTCAGTGCATAGACCGCATAATCCATATAATGTTTTTTTCAAGAAGTAGTGTTTATGCAGAATTAAAATAATAAACAAAAGGCGATAAGGAACTAAATACATTCCATATAAATGTTAGCAATTAAGTTACTATACAGCGCAATTTGCAAAATAATTCAAGATGAAAACACTTTAATAGAATAAAAATAAATTTCTCGGATATTTCTTAGTCTAGAATGATTTAAAATGTAAGTCACCGGGGACCTGCAAGGAGCAGAGAAACAAGTTGTAAGTGAACATTTTTCTTACCAGCCTTCTTTTTTTTTTTTTTTTTTTTTTTGCTGTAATTTACAAACGACCATCTCCGGGCTTTGTTACTCCATTCATTAAGTTGATGTTACTGGCAAGGACTGCCAATGTAATCATTAAACTTATTCATAATTCCAGCTAATTATAGCCATGGTATCTCAGAAACTTTGTGAAAATTGTGTGACGTGGCGCGTAGTTACTGTGTATTTTCATTTTTTTTTTTTTTTTGTGGGGGGTAGACCTATGGCTAAAATGGCGAAAGTGGTCATACTTTATTTTAAAATTACATTTGGCCTTTGAAGAGTCTTGCTCAAAATTTGGTGTACATAGTCAAACATAATCAGTCGGCAAATATATGTTAAATCCACTCAACAACAGATCGAGAACTATATATGGCAAAATTCTTTCGTTTCAGGATCATCACGAGTGCAAATGCAAATTTAGCTCGAAATGGCTAAAAGGTTACTTGAATGCTCAGGAGTTCATGTTTCAGTAGAGTGTCCACACACATTAGGGAACGCAAGTTGGAGTGGAACAAAACGGTGCTGTACTCGTCCCATTTATTTCTGTATGCTTCGCTCCGCTTAAGTCTATTCAGTCAGAAATATGGCCGACTTAGTATGTAGAAGATCTAGAGCACGATTATACAATAATTTCTGATCTGCTACAAAATTCTCGTTTTCATATCTTATAATGTGGCGTCACTCGCATCCTGCGAGATGCGCACTTTATGTATAATACTTTCAGTCACCTTGTTACCTCCCCCACACATTTATATAAAATCATTTTCGGATTTAATAATATGTTTTGTGACAATAATTTTCATGATGAGTATTTTGCGATGTATAAAGCTCTGTGATACGAAATATCTAATTCAAAAGTGTTGATCTTATTCTGAATGCTATGACATAAACCAAAGACTTTTTAATATTACATAAAGTGATATCTAAAAGACATCCAAACATAATAAAAATCTCTTTGGGTATACATCTAATTTTACTGTAATATCTGTGTTCGGAGAAACAAACATGTACGATTGCTGTCGAACTAAATGAATATAAGCAGCTGTAGCTGTATGTAGAATCACTTATTCTTGGGCCTCGGCTCTAAGGAGAGCAGTGAAGGGTTTTTGCTATTCCTTTTGTTTTCTTGCATGCTTTTTCCTTTATATACGCAGCAGCCCACATCAGACAGCAGCCCACTACATACATATACACTAGTGTGATTTTTTATGTGTACTCGGGTTGGTCAGTCATTACTAATAAATCTTGCCTTTTAGCTTAAAACTAAATCCCACGCGCATAGCCGGAGTAAGAATTAACTGCCTCATAAGAAAATAGATAAGGATACGTTCGGGTTCGTTGCATATTTATTGGCGTCCAATGTGGGGCACGAAATATTAAATTTTCGGCCCATTTGTGAAGTGGAGATTCCAGTTCCACTTCCAGGAGAATTTTTCGGATTCTATAGGGTAAGACGGATCTCCAAAAGCTGGTAAGCGACAAAGATGAGGAGAACAAGATATTATATCTGCCTTAATACAATGTTTTCTCAGTGAGAAATTGTATAATCATCTGCGGTTAAAAGTGCGAATTTCTCTTTCTAGTGTCAATACACTTCGGCGTTGGGCTCAGAAATTGCTATTTTTTCCTGGTCCTCTCACACCTGTTTTACACAACATAAAAGAACAGTCCAAATACCTGAACGAGTTTCAAAAATTAACTATCTTGATGTTCGATGAAATGAATGTTAGTTCACGCATTTGTTATGATAGTGAAGATGACGCAATTTTAGGTCCTAGAAATGTACAGGTTGCAATGGTCCGTGGTCTAGCTAGTGACTGGAAACAGCCCATTTATTATAATTTTGATAAATTTATGAGCAAAACGTTGCTTCTAGATCTAATTTCAGAAGTTCAATCTGCAAGGTACAAAATCATAGCTATTGTTTCAGATTTGGGGGTAGTAATAGAAAATTGTGGAATGATTTAGAAGTAAACTCTAATCAAAACTATTTTGCAAATCCTGGTTTCTAAAATGATAAAATATGGGTGTTTGCAGACGTACCTCATCTAATAAAATTATTAAGGAATCATTTTCTAGATAGTGGACTTTAAACGACAAATTCATACAGAGATATATCCTAGAGACTGTCTTAAAGGTTGATTCTGGTAAACTAAAAATTTGTCCAAAATTAACATAGGAACATATCACAATACAGAAAATTGATAGACGTATTGGCAATGGCAATGCAAATATTCTCTCACCACACAGCTACTGCTATTGGCTATATGATGCCAGAACAAAGTTAAACATCAAGTTTTTTCCATCTTGTTAACAATTTTATTGACGGAATGAATTCTGGTGTACCATACAATGATAACAAACTTAAATATAGTTTTGGTGTGAATTACGACGATCAGTTAGAAGTACTGCAGCAGATGGAACAAACGATCACCCAGCTTATAGAGTCATGGGAAAAAATAGTTTGCTTCCTTTCCAACATGGTTTTCTCATTTCTCTCTGGAGTCTAAATGGAATGTATTTAGAGTTAAGAGCAAATGGTATGGATTATATATATTCTAACGAGAAAATTAAATCACGATAATCTAGAGAACCTGTTTTCTCAGTTTCGAGGGTTAGGCAATTTCTACAATAACCAGTAGAAGTGAAACACAGATTGCGTCTGTTAACATTAGGGTGTCGTCTTCCCCATCCTCCCAGCGCACCTGTACAAGAAACAGGTGGAAAACTCGTGACAGGGTATCTCCTGAAAGGGTTATTGCAAGAGGATAAATCTAGAAAAGATGTGAAGAACACTAAACAAGGGATGGGTGTTAATTTAGATTTAAGCTTAGTGTCCACTGACATTTTAGACGTTGACAGGAAGGAAACAACAGAAGCATTGAGATATATTGCTGGTTACATTGGGATAAGATGTAGAAATGATGATAGTGTTTTGTTGCAAGGCACGCCTACTGGCAACAATGAATGGATTGACGCATTGTCGCGAGGTCATCTGGCTTATCCCTCACCTAAATGGATAGAAACTATTAAGCAGTGCGAATAATTTTCCGAAATTTTCACGGGAAACTATACGGCTCAGCAAATATGTGATAGGTGATCTTTTCGGTATTTTGAAGAAAATATTTCCTGAAGATCACAAGTTATTGAGACTTTTCAGCAGATCAAGAACATCTTTTAGGATTCGCTATCTCAATGCCAAGACGAAAGACATTAAATGAAGAAATAATGTGAAACAAAAGCAGTGGCTAGAAAGCTGTTCTTCTCGTGCTAGTTTACTGGAATACGTAAGTACAATATTCTGCTAACCACTTAGATTTTAATAATTATTTTTACCTATTTTATGTTACCTTTTGTTTTTATTAATTATTTGTACATATTTGCGAAATTCTTCGAAACCGCTTGCGCAGTATCTTTTCGTTTTGAATGTACGTGTTTGAAGCACGCCGATGTGCTATGGAAGGAACAAGCCTGCTGACTTTTACCAGCGTGACGTTAGTCTTTAGCTGTCACGTGAGTAAAAGAGTAGGAAAACGAAATCTATATTTTTGGAACGACCTTTAAAAGAGAAAAGCGAGCTGTCTGTCCACGGACCTTGACTTGTGCTCATGTCCTCATGGAGTCTGCGCCACACCCGGAGCCTACTAACAGCGCATACCAATTTGGCTGTGATATCCCATGGAGACCAAATTGCACTGCACTGACCTCTGAGACACGTTTCTCGGATGTCCTGCACTGATTCCTGGTGTCAGATCACGCACTGTTGCTTGTCTGTTTCTCCGGACAAGTCTGCACAGACGTCACCGTTCGCGTTCATTCAGCAGCTGAGGGCGGCTACTACGTTGTCCCTGATGGGTTGTAATGCCTCCAATGCGATACTCATAGTCCACCCTTGACACTGTGGAGCGGTTAAAGTTCAATATCCGGACGACTTCCGAAATTGCATACCCCGATCATCTAGCACCAACTATCATCTCGTGCTCAAACGCCGATAATTCCCTTTTCAACACACTGCAACAGCTTCGACCGGTTTGCCGCGATGTTACCGCGCCGTCAACTAGTCCCCTCCCGCTATCCCATGACTTTTGGCACTTCAGTGTATATAATCTTCCTAACTACATAAACAAAAGTTAATGTAGATTTTTCTTACACCCCCTGATAATTGCAATTGCAATAAACGAAAAATCCTGGTGGAAAAGCCTTATTAGTGAGATTAACAATTTTTTTCAGACTAGCCTTTCCGAGAGAAGGGGGGAGTTATTTGCATACCTCCTGGGGTAATTTGTTTATTTTGTGTTCATATGAGACGTGCATAGCGTTCATTTCACATACTATTATTTCTAGGAGCTTTTCGATGTCTTATTTTGTGTGCTCTAGCGTGTAACCTGTCTCGTTCCTGGTCACTCCTGGAAGAAACACTGTTCAAACGCAACCTAGTATAAGAAGGAAAGAATTAAAACTCTGCTTTGGTCTCCGAGTGATCGCGTCAGGCCGGCTTCCAAGCATAGACCTGGTGACCCAGTCGAAACTTAACTCAATTGGCTCGGTGACCTGTTTCATCTCTGTTCTGAGTCCCCTCTTCGACTTCTATTGACAAATACAGAGAAGTAAGTTCTGAAGAGTAGATAATTATTTCTGTGCTTTAGCTTACTTTCCATGCTGAAAATATAACAAATCTGCTTCTTACCCTTCTTGCTTTACAAATTTATATTGGGCATAAGTAGTTGTTTATTTTCTTTGTTAAATTATGATCCAAACAATGTTTGCAGTCGACGGTAATAAAGCACTTTTATGTCAGTAAACATCTCCGGCAATCAAAGTATGTTATTTTCTCAAGGTTATGTACCAATGTAAGGAATGCTTAGATGCGTCTCGAGGTCTGAAATATATGTTACATTCGAAAATGTCTTTATATTATAGTAGACAGAACATTCTTTACTTGACGTATTTTGTCTACTATAGGGTAGCCCGGATCTATTTCAATCAGAAGGCTGTATCGATCAGAAGAAAAATGAACAGTTCAATACCGTCATGAGCTGCGAGATTCTTTCCCCCAATGGTACTCTAGTCGATAGAGTAAGACCAAAAAATCTCGCAAGTCATGATCGTATTGATCTGGTTTGTCCCCCTTGATCGATATAGTCTCGGGCTACCCTACCACTTATAAAAACTAACACAATATTATGTGTGAAATTAAAAGTATCTGTTCAGATGTTCATTTAATTCGGCATGTGAAAAATATTACTTTAAATTGGAGGAGGACTATTTTTACCGCGCATAATATCTTTACGGTTTCGTCAGTAATTGCTGTAATACCAATAGTAGGAGGAGAAGGCGGAGGAAGAGGAAGAAAATCTCTAGATGTGTGAAATGTTTCTTTTCTATGCAATAGTGGATGTAATTTATCATTTTATATTTAGTATTACAATAATATTTGACGATTTCTGACATTTCGAAATGCTCAAATTGACATAATCAAATACTACCGACATTTTCGAATTTACAATCGAATATTATTCGATACTCGAAATTTGAATAATTGAACATTTCGAATTTAGCTTATTCGTAGCGTCACTCTAAAATAAATAAAAAAAATAGATGGTTACTACTTGCAGTTCGCGAGAAACTGTAGTCATTTCTCGTATTTAAAACAAAGAAAAAGAACTGAATTTAAAAAAAAAATAGAAACAAACAAAAATAATAAATAAAACACAAGTTTCAAGAGCCAACAACTCAAAATGTAGAAAAATTTCTGTTTTAAACAAAAGATTGTGTGCTAGTGGAGGGCGCTACCTCTTCATTCCTTACAACCGTAGATAGAGAAATTCTAGCAATACGGATGATGATGTGAGAAAGGGATTCCCCGCTTAATCCGATAGGGCATAATGATCTTTTTGCACATGAAATTCCATGCAGAGCATAAATTTCCAGATGCGTGAGCGAGTCAGAAATTGAACCCATCACCTCTTTTAGTTTGACAAGTGTAGGTCGATTTCAACAAGATTCTTGCGTGCTGTGAGGAAATGTTGCGCGTCGTAAATGTTAGCATCACGGATTGCTATATGTTTCCGTGTGTCTGGTGAACCATGTGTGTCTATGTGGTGTATGTAGATGTGTGTGTGTGTTGTTATGTCCAAAGAGTGTGTGGGTGGCTGATCTGCAGCCGAGCCGGGCCGATGGAACACGCGCATGCGTTCCCGCCTGCCTGCACCACGCTGTCTTCCGAAGTGCGGTAAGCGCTGCTCCTCGAGTCTTTTTCACTGTGTCACACATAAACGGCAAATCGGGGAATCCTCCGGCCGACCGTGCAAGAGAATGGGCTAGCAGGTGCGTGTCGGGCTATTAGCAAAGAAGGCGCGTAATTCCATAAAAGTTTAAACGATGTAATGCGAAAACAGTGACGTGATTCAATGAAAACTTAAGGAATCCAAGTTTTCAATAAATATTACATTTCAAAGTTATTGTTGTGTTACCTGTGTATTATATATGTTTATGTGTATGTGCTGAATTGGTAATCGTTACACGTGTCTAATAATCTGTGTTGTAAGTATGCTCTAGTGGTGTGTTATTATACCGACGTAATCATTTCATCTGACTATTGACATAGAACTGGAACGGGAAGTTTCACCTGTTGCTTTGGGCTTTGCAGGCTGCACCAATTACCGTGCTCTTAAACTTAAGGTAAGATTTATTTATTGCTTATTATTTTCTTTTCCGCTGCTTCAAGACATATTTTATCCAATTGCTTGTACTTGCTATTGATATGTTGCCTAGTATTCATATCTGAAAAAAAAAAAAGTAATTATGACCACTTTCTGAGAATTCTTCTGCAGAACAAATGAAAGTGTATTTGCGTACTGTCGACATTCAAACTTGACCCACCTTCTTCAGACAAAACAAATAATATTTATAGCTGTTCATTCATATTAGTTCCTTTATTTTACATTTGAGAGTTTCGGTTACAGTTGAAGTGCACTTCATTTGTTTTAAATATTAATACATGATGCCCGGAAGACATTTTGTTGATGGAGATAACCAGAGGTGGAAATCAGGAAGGGGAGATGGTAACCCAACAGTTGTACAAAAGTAAGGTACTAGAGTGAAAATTATACTTTAATTTCTTTTTAAAAACATTATTTTTAAATTATTCTTTAACTACTTTTGACTATCCTTCAATTTCAATCCTAATTATGTGTGATGTTTGTTAATGATATCTAGGTAGGGATATTGCTCAAATAGATATTCAAATAGGTGGTCTATTGGTTTTTGTTGAATTAGGGATACGAACAAATGCCCCTAAGTTAATATGAGCTATTATAATAACAGTTTAATAAATTCTGATTGCCACATTTTTATTGACCATAAAACACTTCTCCTACAGTAAATATACATAAACATGTATGTAATAAATACAACCAAAGTACATATATTTTCTCATTCGATTGAGCTTTAGCGGCTCTTTATGTTACTGGTTTTGATTCTGTTTATAGACGTCAGAAACTGTAGGCGCTAGTCATAGGCCATTTTAAGCAGGGATTCTACCAGGCCCCTCTAATAGAGGAGTTAATTCCCAAATTCTTGAGCTCACAAGATCTGCAATATTCTACTCATCCACTCAATTTTCTTTACACCCTCCCAAACTGAAATTTCTGGCAGAAACCCTGGTCTAAAAGTTGTTCTAGGCCCTAGGGAAGTGCCACTTTTCTCCATTGTAACAAGACTCAAAGTTGATTCACATCATGTGAAAACGGATGAACAAATTCAAACCAACTTTGGAATCATTACAAAGAATGTTTAGTAATATAAAATTATTAACAAATTACCCTTTCGATTATAATGAGGCTTTGGCAGGCTCATATTCGAGGTTAACGTAAAAACAGTTGAACCGATTCTAGTCACATTTCCTCTGATAATATCTGTACCTGAGAACTAGAAGCGCATAAGTCACCAATCCTTGTTAAAAAAAAAAAAAAAAATACGTAGACCTACTTACTTTCACATAGGGTAAACGGGCACAACTGCGCTTTTACCCACGAATTTGTGTTATTACATTGTTCTCGTGGCCTATCATGCATGTAATAGTTCCTGTGGTTGTTCCGTAACAGATCGTTTCAGTTGTTGCTGGCACAGGACATGTGACAGAGAAAAATTGTAACATTGAAACCAGGAGAGTGATACAAATAGCTGCTTATTGAATACTTTTTGAATTTTGATGTCTTATTTTAAAGCTATACATATTTCAATAGAGTCAAGTCCTCGAAACTGGATCACGTTCAGTAAAATTAGATTTTTTCGTAAATGTATTACGGGAGAAAAGAATATTGAACATTGTTAGGAAGAGTGACATAGTGTCTAGTGTAGAAAAACAATATAGTAATGCATTAATAACAGTAAGAGAGGTATAATAACATAATTATATGACAGTATGTGAAATTGACCTTATGTAAAACGTCTTATAAAGTGGATCAGTGGTCATTCAAAGCGGATCGCCTAACTAAAAACCAAAGATACAAACACAAAACACTGAGAAACGATTGTTTCCATGAAGTTGACTTGTCACTTCTTTAGTCTGTCCATAGCAACACTTTTTCCACAATAAAAAATCTTTCTACCCTTTGCTAGGACACATTCATCATGAAAACACGCCTTACAAGTTAAACATTGGATCCAGTCTCCAAGACAAGCATACCTTTTTAGATATGCAAAGTTGGACCTCACATCTGAATACACTACCAGATGGCAAATATCAGTATATTTTGAACTTTCTGCAGTAGATGTTTATGGCAGCATGTGACTGAAATGTCGCACGTGCTTGCCTTTGCCTTTGCTCTGAACAGCTGTTTTACGACCTTGAAGAAATCTGGTAGACTTTTCCGTCAAAGATGCAATCTGAGTGGGCGGTGTGATATGCGTCTGATATCTCGATGGTTTAGTTCTTTTCGGCACTGTTTTTGTTGTGGAAGGCAGAATACCTCTCAGCACTGACACAGCTCAGACCTGTTACTCTTTACCTGCTACATTGGGTTCTCCTGATACAAGCTCTGATTTGGGCTCCTTGATGGTGTGGAGAGAGATGCTCTCCATTATGATGTGCTCTCACATCACCAGGAGACTCTTCTGTTGAAGTAAACGTAGTGCTGAGCAAGAATTTGTGGTCAGGAACTCGGTGTGGATTAAGAGGGAAAATTCCAGTACATTCAATTCCATGAATAGCGTTCTGTACAGTAGTAGCTTAATTCAGAACCAAAATTATGCTTGGTGACGCATGCTCATTTCGCTGGACATGACCAATTGCAAGTTCATTCTAGTACGGTTTCAAGAGACCGAAAAAAGTGCGGTCTAGAGGTTGAAAAATGGGTGTAGTATGTGGAGAAAGGCACACTCATTCAATATCATGCTCCAAGCAAAAGCAACATCAATTGTATGATGTCATGCATGACCATCTAGTATTACGAGTACTTTACTCGGCGTTCGGAACTTCTGAAAGTACTGCAGCCACTTCAGAAAGATCTCTCATTGATATACCCAGTGTGTGACATGGTAAAGTCAGATCCGTTTGGCAAATTAAGTAAAAAAAAAGTCTTGTTTTCTTATAAAAAATGACAAGTGGCGGAATGAAGGAACCAGTTGCAAGCAACAACAGTGACAATTTCGCCCCCATTCAATACTTGTTAGAGCAATAGGTTTCTCATTATTAGCACACACGATTTTAGGAGGGACGTTGTTTAGAGGAAACCCTGTCGCATCAACATTGAAGACACATTCAAGCTTACCAAGTACGTGACATGATTGCGTAACATCCTGAAGAACACTATAAAATGCAGAGGCTTTTTTCCTTTCTGCTGGTTGCTGCTCTGGCTTTTGAAATACCTGTAGGTTTTTTCACTTTCAGTTGAGGATTTCTCTTCATAAAGTCATAAAACCAAGTTTTACCTGTCGTGCTCCTGTCCGTGTTGAAAGCATGTGCTTTACCTACCTGCGTTTCTGCACATCTGAAAGCAGTTTTCATGACCTGCTCACATGTCAGTCCTGATCCTCTTTTACTGAGATACCTTAGTCTATTACCTAACTGTATTTCCACATTCTTAGGCAATACCGGTAGTCGCCCATGTCCTTTTAAATGGTAATTACAAACCCAACGCTGAAGTGACGCGTATAGTACTCCAAAACGACTGGCTGCTGTACGAAGTGACATATCTTCTGCATAAGTCTGAACAGCCTCCCACATGGCCACAGTTGACAACTGCTTGATGCTGAGTCGTGTTCTGCCCTTCATCAGTTCCTACAAAGAAAGAGTAAACATGCATTCAGTAATTATGGGCGAACTTCTTAACTTTGAATACACATAATTTACATCTCCTGTTTGTACCTCACCAGGGTATGTGATGGTACAGAACACAAAAGTCTTGCTTAATTGGGTTTTCTGTCAATCAAGGGTTATTATGTTATATTAATGTACGAAATTTTCACATTGACATGATCCCTTATCATTTAAAAATTCCGACCTCAAGCAACGTAGAAAACAAATGCGAATAGTTTAACTATTGTAGTGGTGGAGGGAACAGGTAGCCAAAATGTGTGAAGTTTGTTTTCAATACCCGGACACAATGTGAACATTGAAAGGATTTTGTCTCATAAAGTCATAACGAATACCAGCACGAAAATATCTATCTGTTGTGTCAGTGAATAAATGAAGTTATTATATGGCCTTTCGTCATCTATGACTCATGTTGGGATAGGGGAACGGATAGGATGAGGAAGAAGTCGCCCAGGACCTTTGTTACGGTACTATACCGACATTCACCTGAAGGAACTGAGGAATATCCTGGAAAACCTCTTTCAGAATGGTTGAGCGTGGGTTCTAACCCACGTATTTTTTTCCTTTGACAATCCGATGTCCGACATATTAGAAATTGGACCACGGGAGTTGGGTTTATGTCAGTGAAAATTCTTTGCTAATCTGAAGAGACAATGGTCAGCATGGTCTCAGATGCAAGTCAGAAGACTGTTCTGTGATCTGGTAACCCTACGCACGATGTAAACTGCACAGATCTGGTTTGCAGAAGTTCCTTGTGGCCCGCTTATGAGACCAACTAGCCGCTTCGAACACTATCGAATGCAGCACCAAAATGTGCACAATGTTTCATGCAAGACTGACGCAGGCATTTACCCTAACATGATATCTACTTACAAACAAAATATTACAACAATTGTAATAGACATACGTACCTCAGAAGCTTACGATATCAGTGTTGAAAAGTTTCACCTGCAGTTCGTATGGTTGTCGTCAGCACACTCCCTTTACAATTTTATGCTTGGGTCATTCCACGTCAATCAACACACCTTTTCTACTTCACCATCTCAGATTTGTATGATTTTTGGTTTATTGCTTGTATGATTTGTATGATTTATATATATATTTGACGCAGTGGTTTTTGCTCTATTAGCGTTCAAAAACCACAAAAACAGTAAATTTTCCGTGTTGTTATTTTACAAAATTTATTATTACTCATTAACCTTAAGTGCTAGCCATCTATGGCTCATACTGGTAGAGGGTAGGGGGAAGAAGGATGCAAGAATTCAGCCAGAGCCTACGCTCAGGGTACCATCCCGGTCCTGGGTCCACTTTATGAATATTTTGTTACGAACTAGTATACAGGGTGTTGCTCCTGACATGAAAATACAAAGAAGAGAATAAAGCATAAACCATCCAGGGTCACAAATGCTTCGTTTCGGTGCTACAGACCGCCGAAAGCGTGGGAAAATGAACTGTAGAACTTGGTATTTCGAATGAGTCAGCATGGTACCCTCAAAACACGTTTAACCTGCTTTATCCAAAAATATACAAATTCCGAAATTGTGCAGTGGATGCGCAAGGGATTCCCCGACGAAAATAGGGAACTTCCAGACATTCTCCTAGTAAGTGGTGGGTCGAAACAAGTATGAATGAGACTTCTTTTCGTATCAGAACAGATGATAGACGTAATCACCACCATGTAACAGGACAATGACAGTCTCCTTTACTGATAAATACACCAAACATGTATTTATGCAATTCTTGAATTTTTTTAATTCGAATTTTAGTTTTTTTAGGGCTTTTAGGCAAATTTGGCTCAGGCCGGATGGATGATGATGGGATGAATTGGTGGAATGAAGAAAGTGGGAGGAAACGGGAGAACCCGGAGAAAACCTACACACACGGTGTTTGTCCACCACAAAGTCTACATGGCATGAGCAGGGATCGAAGCGACGAACCCTAGCGCCAGAGGTGAGCGCTCTACCAATTGATCCACCGCAAGTAGTTCCCTGATAATCTTTGTATATGAATATTTTAATACAAAATTTGATAGTTACTAAAAACCAGGATTGAAAAAAAATCATGATTTAAAAAAAATCATTTTTGTTGATTTTTTATTTAAAGCTGAATCACAGTGAGTTTTCCTGCCTTTTTCGTTTGACGTCAGTTATTCAAAATTCATTAAAGGTAAACAAAATTTAACTTTCGCAGATCAAAGTTCGTTTCGTCCTTCATTAACGGGTACAATTAGTTTTAAAGATATGCTACTAGTAACCTGAGGATTGTGTGCAGACACTTTTGGAACATTATTCTGTCCTAAAAAGTGTCTGCACACAATCCTGAACTTTCGCAAACCAAAGTTCGTTTCGTCCTTTAACAATGACTACAATTAGTTTTAATTAAATGCTCCTAGTAACTGCAGGAATGTGTGCAGACACTTTTTGGGACAGAATATTGTCCCAAAAGTGTCTGCAGCTTATCATAGTACACTTCATTTTATGTTCAAGAATCGATAACATTAAACCTATTGCAAAATAAATATTAATTACACTAAATATTTCAAGACAATTGAGGATATTAGTTTATCTCACTGCAAAATACTGGGAGGGCCCAGGCCCCGGCCTAGAACCGCCTCTGCCATTCACCTCCAGTTTTCGGGGAGTTTTCCCGGAATAATATATTCATCCCGAGGTATTTTTCTTCTCGTTTTGAAAAATAAATATCCTTCAAATTTTTTTTATTGTTTCACTTAGAAAGGGACATTTGAAAACGACTTTAGTCTAGCCAGATATACTCCTGTCAGGAGTCTTCATTTGCGTTCTCTACGTTTTCGCAAAATCTTTGATATTGTAGAGGTAAGCTATCATTTATAAAAATGAAATATACGTTATGTATCCCTTTTACTTATTGTACTGCAACAGCAGTACAAATTCATTTATGGGAAAAGTGATGCATGTAATGTTAGAAGTTTATCCCGATTATCCCAGAATCACTGAAAAAAATATGGTCACATTACCATAGAGCCATTCCAGTCCTAAAGCTACAACAATAGTTCAATAACCATTTTAGGCTATTGTGGGGAATGTTATTGTATTTAAGGTTTCACGGACGGTAGTTGGCAGTTATGTTTTTTCCTACGTGGAACTGGCTTTGCTGGCAAAATATTGAATGTGAGTTCAGACATTAGGGTTATCTTATATTTTCTGGAAATCGGGGACAAAACTAACCAGGGACGGAAATGTTACTTCGGAGAAGAATGGTCATCTTTATTCAGATTCACCTGTAAGCATATGCGCTTTTAAAGTTATCAGATTTTGAATATGAAATTAATGGTGTAATTAACTCGCGCTTAATAGTAATAATTATTGTTATGTTCGGTTTTATTTCACCTCGTGAGGTTCCGAATAGCAGAGAGACCGCAGTAAATTATCATTAGTTTCAGCGAGCCTACAATTTGGATAAGCTTTGGAACTATTGTTATCCCCAGTAGCACACATACGTGTTTTCAACGTTGATTCGTTGATTAACCGTTATCGGTTGAAAAAAAGTTTAGTTTCAAACCATATTTCAACAAAGATGTCATTGCGTTGATAAGGCGTTAATACAACGTGTATTCAATATGTTGTTTTCAACTATGGTATAGATTTTATTTAATGTGTTTCTTACTAATGTTATATCAAAAAAATATAACTAAAAACTAATTGAATTACACAAACTAAACTTTATGTTCTCATGTGCACGTTAAAAACCAATTGAATTTTAACCCATATTTCAATGAAGATAGAATTTTGTTGATACAGCGTTAATGTCATGTAACTTCAACTATCATTCATACTATGCCATAGACTTCGTTTCACACTTGTATTTCTGATTTAATTGCTTAAACAAAAGCAAATACAACGAAATGCATGTTGCAAACATTAAATTTTAAACTATATTTCAACGAACATTTAATTTCGTTAATAGGGCGTTAATCTATAAGGCGACATATTACACGAATTGAGAAATACAAATTTAATAGTGCAGCGATGATCAAAGTGTTAAAGAAGAAAAACTGCGCATAAGAAAGAAAATATTCTTTATTTTTATTATACATGATGGCAGCGGCGGCTCTCTTATTAAGTTTGTTCGGTTGTGCAAACTACCCTCTAATATTTATATTCTTGAAGTGTGTTACAAACCATCTTGCTTCTTATTCTTATCATTCTTTAACTCACTGAACGCTCACATAACAGAGAGAGAGAGAACGCGCGCCCGCAATTCTGGCTGGTCACAAGCAGCAATTCGTTTGCTTTCTGTTCCTTCAGGTTGACAACCGAGAACGATGAGGTGTAATGTGAGCTTCTAGGCTTCTCAGCGGGTGGAGGAGTACAAGAGGGTAGGGAAAATCGTTGCCTCCATAAGGCTCTATGTGTAGCAAATTTTGGTCAACCGAAGTGGACTAACATACACACACAGTTTCCCGCGTGTAAAATTCCCGCACCCTTGTCAATGTGGATAGTGTTTCCAATTCCCACTTCAAAAATAATTTCTCGCAACTATTTTTCTTCTCTCTAGGTCAATTGATTCAATGGAAAGACAGTGTTTTTTATATTTGAATTAAGGAGTCCTTTAAGTTGGAAAGTCTATGATAAAATATCTGTTACCAACAGTGCTTTTTAAAATCATTTCTCTGGAATAATGCCCAAAATTAAGAATAATAATTCTTGATTTTTTCGCCTTCTTTTATTATTCTGAAGCATGACCTAACTTTGAATCATCCTGCTGGCTATTCTGGTTAAGCCAGATCAGTCCAATCTAGTGCATGTTCAAGTAGTACGTAACTCTGATTAAGTAAAAGAAACTCACTTAGGAACGTATGACAACTCTACGATATATATTTTTCAATTTTACACGTTTCCAAAACCAGGAAAGGAAATTATGCCTCTTGGATGGAAAGTTAATCAAAACATGTAATAGCGCTCACCGAGCAACCGTAGCTCAGTTCATAGAGTATTAACTTCGCTTTCGGGAGGTCATTGGTCCGACGCAGCACCCGACCGATTGAGGTTTTCCAGGGGTTTTCTGTCACACCAGGCAAATGCCGAGATAGTATCTTAAACTTAGGATCAGGCCAATTACTTCCCACATCCTGCTTCCTACCCTAGACAGCCCTGAGCCATAGATGCCTAAAGGTAATAAATGGATTCAACTCAATAGCACCTCGCGTGTACCACAGGAGTCTACGAAGAATAAGGAAAGGTTTCACGGGAACTTTACTTTAATACCTCTGCATCTTAAGGCAGTAGTTCTTCCCAAGGAGAAAGGAACGGGTTAGGTATTGATTATGCTCTTAACTCAATGGGTATCACAGGATAAACCAGCATGACTGATGAATACCTCGAAATGACGGACCCCTGAGTTCGATCCCACGTTCAGTCACGGCTTTAAAATAATTTGGGGACGAACATAACCCTCAGCGATGTACTGCTCTTACATATGAACCTTCTCATGTGGCGAAAATTGTGAGAATTTTGAAGATAGAGTGGTAAGTCATTAATAAATAATAGAAACAGAAGAGGACCAAGATTAAATCCCTGAGGAACACCGGAACCGACATAAAAGCAATTGGTTTTATATTCTTTATATTGAACGGATTGTCTACGGTTACTTAAATAAGATTTGAAGAATTGGATCACAGAACAACTAAAACTGAACGTGGAAAGCTTTGGATTAGTATATTATGTTCTACAGTATCGAATGCTTTCTTAAAATCTGTATATACAACATCTACTTATTCTTTATTGTCCAAGGCGGAAGCTATGAAGTCTGTAATTATAGCCAGGTTAGTTACAGTAGATCTCTTCTGTAAAAAGCCATGTTGATATATTGGTATTGCCGGCTTAACATGCTGCATGACCTGATCATAAATGACCGTTTCAAATACTTTAGCAACCGTTGAAAATATGGCTACTGGACAATAGTTGTCCACTTTAATTTTATTGCATGCTTTCGGAACTGGGCATATAATTGATTTTTTCTACATATCCGGAAAGACACTTGTTCTTATTGCTAAATTAAATAACGTAAATAGCGGTCCCTTAAAAATATCAGTACAACCCTTCACAATATAAGCTGGATGGTACCTTAATTATTGCTTCAAGCAAACATGTTCACACCTTTACATTTTCCAATGAAGAAAGCGAAAATATATTGTACAGGTTTTAAAAGATGCAGACCTATTTTCGTGGGTCATTATCGAGTTATGCACTGTAAAAAGTGGAAACACGAAATGGATGAAAGTTACTCCGCTTTATGGATAAATTAAAGTCGAAAATTAGCGTTTTGTTGTATTTACTCTTAAACGTGGATATAGGGTAAGCCTTTTAGTGGAAAGATTGGTAAAATTAACTCCATTTTAAAGTTAAACATTTTCTTTCTAATAGCTTAACGTTAACTGAAAATGGGTTGAAACTGGCCAAGGTGATTTGTTCGTGAACGTTCAACTTATTTTACGCTTAAAGTCCGGTCATTTTCTAACCGAAGTGTAAGCCAAACAGGCAATTTTGAGGTTACGTACTTTTGTGGATTAAGTTGAAGCCTTAGTTGGATATTCTATAATCCAGTAACAGGAGTAACGTTACTTGCTTGTCACTGAACGTCCCGCCATTTTGAGTGTTTATATTGCCTTTACATTGTGAACAGTAAATAGTTCATTGGTGGACCGAGAACGGCAAGGATTGCATTGGCGGAAAGAGAAATTAAGTTAGGTATAAATCTTTACACTGTAGCAAACGTATCTTTCCTTTTTTCACGAGAAATTCCTCGTAGTAAAATAAAAAACGTGTTAATGATTAACCTCCTACGCAGGAAAACCCTAGTTATAGATATCACTCGGAAAGCCAGAAACTCTAACTGCCTTCGTAGCTAAGTGGCAAGAGCGTTTGACCAATGTGCTCGTGGACCCTGGATCGAAACCAAACCGCTTTAGCTTTTTTTTTTTTCATTTTTAATTTTAAAGGAATATTACCTTTTATTCTTTACTACTTTTAAAAATGCTCTGTTTGAATGAATACGTTGGAACAGTCATATATATGTAATATATATACCCCCATTTTGAAATTTTACAGAAAGTAAAACGTTCAACCGAAAACTGGTTGAATATAGGTTAATCCAAAAAGTGAAGGCAGCTCAGCTGCCTCCATTTTTTGGATGAATGTTGTGTCTCCTATTTTTACAGTGTGGGGTAAAAATTCAACACTACAACCCAAGTAATCTCAACAAAATGTCATTTGCAACTACAAAAATATTGATATATGTTCCTGCCCTTATTACCCGATCCGACTCAAGTGCGTTGGGTTCCCGGTTCGATCACGCCTTGTTTCATATGCGCTGTGTGGTAGACAAACACCGTGTTCATGGGTTTTCTCGAGGTTCTGTTTCTTCCCACTTTCTTCATTCCACCAATTATCTCATCATCATCATCATCCATTTGGTCCGAGCTGAAGTTGCCTAAAGGCTTTCAATACAGTTCAATTCTATTTGTCCTAACTCAATATGCCGTTAATAAAGGGTTAGTCACTTTACTGCTCAATGTGATAACGACGATTTGTTACATTGCAGACAGTTTTTTTTAAATGCCACAATTTGAAATGGAATTTTTATGGACTTTAGATACCTATGGCCCAGGACGGGATCGGATGCTGGAAAGATTCGGCCAGGGCCTAAGTTGAAGGTGCCAACCTGCCATCTGGGTAGTGTGACGGAGGAGGAAATCCTCAGTTAGGATGGTCGGCCGCTGGAATCGAACCGAGTACCCTTCGAATTTGAAATCAATACCAACTGAGCTACGGCCGCTCTGCACTACCTAAGAAAAGGCAGAAAACCCAACTGCACGCAAATATACATTAGGTCGAGTAATATAGCCATGGACCTGTCAGTATTTCAAATGGCATGCCATTGCAATTGCTTGGGTTGTTGTGTTGACTTGCTGTGTACCTCATAACCCGATTATAACTATCATATTTGAAAATGGTCTGCTTTTTGGAACATCTTGCACAATGAGTGGCCCTTTTGACGCAAACTTGTTTCCGTGAATAGGTCTGTCTATAACGAAAATTATGTATTGCTAAATGAATGCATTTTGGAAAATATTCTTTTTATACGTGTAATAAATGCGTATATCTAAGTCGAAAGAACACTATCTCGGAAGATCATGAGAGAAAACGAAAAGCGTATACTTAGGTCAGTCATGTATAAAAGAAATATCGAGACGGGCGTAAGCCATAGTGCTGTTACCGCTCATACAATTCATTTTATCTATCTATCTATGTATAAAAGAACTTACAACAAGAAAGGAGCGACAGTTGTAGAGTATTGGTGTAGTAGTTGGGAGGTAGTGGGTTCGACCCCATGGCCGACCATCCTGACTGAAGTTTTTCCAGGATCTTTCCTCAGTCACACCAGACAAATGCCAAGATGGCACCTTCAACTTAGGCTCTGGCCGACACCTTCATGGATCCTTCCCCCTCTCCTATCCCGGCCTGAGCTTTAGATACCTAAAATTCAAAAGTATCAAGAAAGGAGCGATTATGTGTAAACATAATCTTGTTTGAACCCATGCACCATGTATGGAACCACACTTTACAGTTCATATAGTTGGTTGGCGTGTTTAGTATATTTATTTCGTCACACACACTGAACGTAAGTAATAATGGCTAAATTTGTTTACTCAAGCGTAGGAAAATATTAGTCAACGGTGTTTGGTACACCAGTAGTTTACGAAATAGAATTTGGAGTAGTTTACCGGTATCCGGTGTCTTAAAAGTTTTGCAACACACTATTTCGTGATACGTAACTCTTAAACTAAAGTATAGGGACATCTTCTTGCGATGAAATATAACCCTTTGTATTGGAAAATTACCAACGAAACATTAATCATAAGTCACTGAAGATGGTAAAAAATGTTGTTAGAATCGGATCTTTTTACAGGCTGTTTATAATTCTGCACAAATTCCATTCAATTAACTGGTTGCAGCATTTTCCGCTGTTCCTAGAGAATCTGCATGATTGCTCATCGAGAATGAGAAAGATACTCCCTCCCTAAAACCTTACAAGGACTGTGTAAGGAAATTAATTGTGCTAGCTTCCGAAAATGTGATACTTTTCATTATTAGAATGAACTTTGAAAACATTGTGGGAGGGGAGTGACACTGTGAAATATGCTTTTCAGGAGGCCGTGGGTTCGATCCGAGCGGCCCACCATCCTGACTTAGGTTTTTCCAGGGGTTTTCCTTAGTCACAGCAGGCAAACCGGGATGATACTTTCAACATAGGCCCTGACTGACACCTTCCCGAATCCTTTCCCCTCCCCTAGGCTGGCCTTAGACCTAAAGGCCAGAAGTAAAATTCAAATTCAAACCTTCCTCACTATGTCATTTTCAACTGAAAAGAGCAAAGTGGCAATGTTCGGGAAAAAATGACAATTTGACTACACCCGACACATCTGGAGGATAGGGACTATAAATTTGGCTATTTCACAATTTTCCATTAACCTCTGTCTAAAAGCGATACTGTACTGATCATTTTAATATGAATATATGAAGCGAAGGGGCGGAAGGGACATTAATCTCGATCTAAACAAATATAGGCCAAATTTTCAGTTCTTAGTTTCTTACGCTTATCATTATGTGTATCTTCTTTATTTATATCTTAATCCTTGAAAGAAAAGGGCAAATATTATTTACAGTACGTACTATTATATGCATAGATACCTTGAATCCTAGCTCCCACGATCCTACATGAAGCTTCACAGGACTCGGCGGATTTCCTGGTCATTTTCATCTCTATCCTCAGAAAAGCGCTCGCCAAAGACCGTAATTCTTTATTTAGCCTTGTGATGGATCTAGACCATAAATGCCAACCAAGCTTGTAAAATGTAAATTAAATAATGCAACGTGAAAAGGAATCTTAGACTCTTAATTTTCCAATCCGAAAACTAGATTTTGGATTGAAATTTCGAACAGATTTGAGGTTTCAAAATCTTATAAATGTCTTGCTGAGTTTAAAAAAAAAAGGATAGCAAGTAGCATATATAAATAACAGCATTACGTAACACATAAAATATAACATTCAATGATACC